>JAHIAM010006419.1:0-51097 GCA_021605205.1 Aegilops longissima | reverse complement strand
AAGGGCTTAATCCTCCGAGAACAAACAGAACTAACAAGAAGAAGCAAAACATAGTAAACACACCACACATGAACAAGACATGATGCACAACCAAGCAGGATGCATGACAAAGCTACATGAAGCTACTCATGGCAAGGGATGATGCTAACAAGAGCAACACAACAAAGCAAGTTTAAATGAGGCCTAAACAACATATAACAATTCTAAGTCCTCATATGCAAATTTCGAAATTGGTCCAGATCTGAATAAACCTTATGTTCAAGTTTTAAACAGCAATTTAAGATGCACCACGATGATCTACACGAAATTCTAGTCAAGTTACTATAAAGTTCATTAGATTCGAGCTACGCCTAGAAGATATGAGCGAAACAAGATAAACATGGCATTGATGCAAAATGCATACAAACATCAAGCAAACACCTCAAAACAAGGATGCAAATGATAATATGAAACTACATGCAAAATGAAGCAAGTTTCATATAGAGCACACTCAAAACGGAGCAACGGTTCAACACATACACCCTATACAAGTTTAAGCAACAATCAGTCAAAACAGCCACTAGGCATATTGCAAGCATCAAAACAATAAGCTACAGCATCACAATAAGAAAACAAAAGGCATGGTCATGATGTACAGGTAAAGCATTACAAAACATGAACACTGAGCTATCTCCAAACAACTGAACATGCTCAAAATGACATGGCAAGATTGCAAATAATAACAGCTTGCATGCGTAAATAACATCAAAGTTGCAATGTTTAGAGCTATGAAACGACATGTTACAGGAACTTATAATGGCAAACAAAGGCATGAAATGAATCTACTCAAAGCATATAACAAAATTCCTTTAGTGACCATAAGCCAAAAAGGATCAGAAAATATAATGGCACCCATGTAAACATGGCAAGTTATATTACGATTCATACATGGCAGGAACAACGATGAGTAGGCATGTTGGTGAGCTTGAAACACTACACAGAGCAATAAATGGCATGGCAAGGCAACCAACAGTAAGAAGGCATGGCATAGAAGCTATACATGGCAAGAACAACATCATAGCATGCACGGATCAACTACAACAACCTTGGCAAAATTGAATAACATGTAAACAACCTGCCAGAAACATTTTATAGCAAAAGTAGAGCTCGATTGACTCAAGATATGGCACTCATAATTGCAAGCAAGGGCATGGATGGATAGAGCAAGACATTCATAACAAAACATCCTTACTGAAGTATCTCAAAATATGCATGGATCTCTCAGAGCATCAAGTTAACATGGCATCAAAATAATAAGAACAGTATGAAAACAGAACAACAAGACACCTAGTTTGCATGCTTGTGCTAGTCACCACATAGATCACAAAATACATGGCATACACCCCTGGAAAGAAGACATGGCATATTACAAAACACATGTAGGACTCAAGTCCATAGGATGCACACATCAATCATGGCAAAATGACAAAGTGCATGTTCGATAAGAATCAAACTAACATCACACAAAGACTCTTCCAACAGCATTTAGGGCATCAAGATGAGCTCAAATGAAAATGATGCAATGAGATGAAATGATCTACCCTTCGAGATTAACACTTGACATATTACACTCACAAAACGGAGCAACAATGACAGAGTTATGCGCGGAAAATGGCACAAAATCTCAACAACAAAATACTTGAGGAAAAACATGAGGGGAAAGAAGTCAACCCAACGCTGGAACCGAGGCGGCAGCGGATCTCGCCGATCCGGCGCGTGGCCGGAGAGGGCCGGGCGGCCGGAGGAAGGCGCCGGGGCGAGGTCGCCGCGGAGCGGCGAGGCCGGGCGGCGAAGCTCGGCTCTGGGGCACGGGCACGGCGGAGCTCGCCGCAGACGGGCCGGCCGAGGAGCGGGAGGGCGGCGCGCTGGGCGCTATGGGCGGCGGCGCTACGCATACGGCGGGCGACGGAGGAGCGGAGGCGGGCGCGGGAGGCGAGGACGGAGGCGAAGCGGCGGCGCTGCCGGGCGGCGCGGCTCGGCGCCGGCGCGCGGGGCGGGCGAGGCGCTGCCTCGGCCCGGAAGCGGCTGCGCGGCGGCGGCTTGGGCGCGGGCCGGCTGGTTCGCGGCAGGCGCAGTCACGTGGAGGAGAGAAGGGCGCCGAGGTGCGGAGGAGATTGGCTGGCGGCGGCGATGATGACGTGGCGACGCCATTGGTTGAAGCGACGGCGGCTGGACATGTCCGCGGAATGGACATGTCCGGCATGGCGAGAGAGCGGGCTAGGGTTTCGCTGCAAATGATCCGCGAATTTCGGGGAGGTCTAGTTTTATAGGTAGGGAGCTAGAGACTCAAATGAGGTGCGGCGCCACGCAATCGGATCGAACGCCTTAAGGAATGGTTTTAAGAATTGGTTAATAAAATAGGGAAGAGAGTTTTAAGGCCCATATGGTGTTATTTTCCTCAAATAATTAAATTCATCTTGGCTTCCATGAAATAGATTAAAATTACATATTAATTTTTAAATCCAAATCCCCAAGGATACTAAATTACAAAAGTCAATCATGCCAATCAATAGCACCATGGTTGGTTACTAGATTGTTATTTCAAATAGGATTGTATTTAACGAATGTTAATTGGGGATTCTGGAAATGAAAAACGGGTTTAATTCATTTTAAATTTCTGGTAGTTTGCTAAAAGATTTCCCAGGTAATTGTCCATGTTTATCCTCCCTTTTCCAATGGGTTTGGTTTAAATAAAAATTGTAAGTATTTTCCTTTTTGAATTTTTTTGGTAAATTGGAACATAATTGACTAACCTTTCCCTTTCTTTAATTTGCCTTCCATTAGTTTTTTATAATGAAATTTTCTTAAATTTTCAAATTTTCCTGTTAATGTTAAATAACCAAAATTTGGCTTTAAAAAATTTAAATGGCCTAAAAACCCATATGTTTAGGATACCAACTCAAAGGAAACCCAATTTACCCAAAAATGCTTTTTAAAGCCAATGGTTCTTATGTTAACATCTACTTCATTAAGCTTGCATCTTCATGATTGATTTGAATTCCTGTTTTCTTCTCTACATGTTTCCCAATTTTTTTTTACCTTAATTATATTGGTTAATTTTTGCATTTTTCTGTTATTAATTTTTCATCATTACCTTTTTTTAATCTTTGTCTTAATTCTTGATAAGTTCCCCATATTATCAATTTTTCCTTGTTTTTCTGTTGTAATTCCACCATTTTTTCACAAAATTTATAATTGTACAAATTGTCCATGTTCATATTACATTAATATTCCAAACGGAAATTAAGCAAAATTCACCCAATTTTATTTGGCTGTAAGGTTCTCATTTTGCAATTTTCTTTACAATTTTTCCCAATTCCCTGAATGCAATTTTTAAACTAGGAACTTACGAATCCAATTCTTACCACCAAGCTTGAAAGTTTTGGTAGTATATCACATTTTTTTAAACCAAATCAACCAACCTTAATAATTTGATTCAGGAAAATCTTATCTTTTCATCAAAACTTATTCCATGTTTTAATGAATTCTTGTATTTTTAATGTTATTTATTACTATTTCTCATTTTTCTTATTAGAAAACTTTTAACGAATTTTAGAAATTTTATTTGGGAGGTTTTTTTCCTTATTAAACCTTTTAATGATATGTTCATTACCACTATTTATGATAACTATTGTCTTAGTTGTACAAAGCATCAATGGCTGATATGAACACCACTCAAAGTAACCAAGCGTTTCATATATCCTCAAAGTTGCAATAATCCAAAAACATCTTCCATCAACAGATGTTAAAAATTGATCAGATTCGCTAAGCAAGTAGTCATGAGAATATTAAACTTTCTCAAAATAGTCTCTCATTTAGAATTATCGTTCACTTTTCATCAAGTTTGAGTATCACAAAATAGTTCTAATTTGACCAATGCAATTGATGTATGAAATCATAGTTTGTAATTGTGTTCTATGATACTCATGACTATTTGTCAATTTTGTTGCATTACACATTTAGCAAAATTTGGCCACCTAGCTTTAGGATTGCCAAGTATTGGTTTGGCTTTCTGTTTGCCAACTTGTCCTTATTTTTGCCCTTGCTCAACCTTTATGCCAAGACAATGTTATTATTTCGAATCAATACTTGAATGCATCCAAGCAAAGTTACATACAACATGGTTAGATTTCATTTTAACAGCCAAATGTAGTATCGCATAGACTATTCTGATGGTTCAATGTATTAGTTGCACTACTGTTCAACATTCATGGCATATATATAGCATTTCAAATGGTTTGTACTCTGCCCAAGATGTATGTTTAGCTGTATCCAATTACTCTGCTTGATATGATTGTATGAGATAATGGACTGATGAAGACCAATATCATTTGCCAAGTAAACCTGTATGCATCTAGGTATATCGCCTATTTAGTTATATTAATTTTGCCTCACTTAATTCATAATCAATCTATGCTATTTTGTTCATTTAGTAACATGATTAGTTCCCATCACATTAATTATGTCGCTAGAACAAAGTATGAAATAAGGTTCAGGACATAGAATAATGAGTAGAGCCAGAAACAAGCTGTCGCATC
Source organism: Aegilops longissima (assembly GCA_021605205.1). NCBI lineage: Eukaryota > Viridiplantae > Streptophyta > Magnoliopsida > Poales > Poaceae > Aegilops > Aegilops longissima. The sequence goes on along the minus strand of JAHIAM010006419.1, from coordinate 46,520 downwards.
AGGAAATTCACCCAATTGATGACATGTGATCTATCGCATATGTTGAATGCATAATCTATTCCAAGGTTATTTCTGGCTATTGTTGATGCACTAGAATGCCTAAGTTATGCTATGCCTCATTCCAGATTGTAAAAGCCGCTAAGTTACCTTATTACAGTCAATTCAAAGTATTGTCGCGACATGCAAATTCCAGATAGTGGCACATAGCATTGAATGGTCAAATGCTTTAATGGTCCTAATGATCACGGTCTACAAATTGGATTTAGGCTCGTATGGCCACTATTGCCATTAAGGCCGAATTCTATGTCATAGTATTGTGCCATGTTAAGCATGGAATTAATGGCTCAATGATCATACCGTGGGCCATTCACCGTAATGGAATAATGGGCCAAGGAACCGAACTGACCGCATAATTGGTAGACAGAAGCGTGCTTTGGACCATAAGACATGTAACCTAATCACGAATGGCCATCATTGATGGCCGTCAATGCACAGGTCAGCCATATGGGCCCAAAGAGAAACCGGTGTATGACGATGAATATATACCAATGCGTTTAGCCAACGCAAGGGACCAACTCGCAGGGTAATGGACCAAGGAAGGCTATCGCCGCATTACAATGCTACTTAGCGTAATGACCACATGCTGGATGCGATCGACAATTATAGCGATCAATGACGATGTCTAGGCAATTAGTTCCAATTCTGACCTTGAACGTAATATCACGGACCTGATCAGGTCGTCAAAGGGACTCACGCATGCTATGGTCGATTGAGGTGTTCTATCGCCTTCAATCGCATGATATGTAGTACATCACAAGTTGTCCTGTAACCACACCGTCAATGAGTGATGGTCAAAGGGAGGCAGCACAGTAGGACCGAATCATGACATGTGTTCGATGCATGTCCCGACACTGGAGTATGCACTGGACCCAGTGCGCTCAGAGAGGTGGAGCCTCCCCGTTCTTCGGTCCACTACGAGCGACTTCCATCGTCAATCAACCTGGTATGGAAGGGATAGGAAGGAAAGGTAAGAGAAGAAGGATAACCTAGTCAGGCCAGACCAAGGGAAGGTGGACGCCTTCTCTTCATGGCCTGGTCCACAGTGTCCCTTGCCTTTCCTACTAATTCCATCAGAATTGAAGATGATCTCAAATTATCTGATCACTTACGCCGAATTGCCGTATTCCGTCATTTCCTTTCCTAGCCCAAGCTCTCGTATCAATCTTAACCTCAAATAAAACCAAACTTCAAATAACGCCATTATTCGATCCTAGGCATAATTGATACCATCCTTAATCTATCTCCCTAATATATACGATACTCGGTCAAACCTCATCAACTAACAACTCTCAGATCACTATTTGCTCCTGATATCATCGATACTGCGATTCTTTGGCCCTAACCATATTCTCTTGATTACGTGAAACTCAGTAACATCGTAGTCACTTGCACGTATGATTCGATGCTTATAGTACCTAGTATCTCCACGAATCCTTTTACTCATTACGTAAAAACAATTCAACATAGTAAACACACCACACATGAACAAGACATGATGCACAACCAAGCAAGATGCATGACAAAGCTACATGAAGCTACTCATGCAAAGGATGATGCTAACAAGAGCAACACAATAAAGCAAGTTTAAATGAGGCCGGAAACAACATATAACAATTCCTGAAGTCCTCATATGCAAATTTCGAAATTGGTCCAGATCTGAATAAACCTTATGTTCAAGTTGTTAAACAGCAATTTAAGATGCACCACGATGATCTACACGAAATTTAGTCAAGTTACATATAAAGTTCATTAGATCTTGAGCTACGCCTAGAAGATATGAGCGAAACAAGATAAACATGGCATTGATGCAAAATGCATACAAACATCAAGCAAACACCTCAAAAACAAGGATGCAACATGATAATATGAAACTATATGCAAATGAAGCAAGTTTCATATAGAGCACACTAAAAACGGAGCAACGGTTCAACACATACACCATATACAAGTTTAAGCAATAATCTGTCCAAACAGCCACTAGGCATATTGCAAGCATCAAAACAATAAGCTACAGCATCACAATAAGAAAACAAAAGGCATGGTCATGATGTACAGGTAAAGCATTACAAAACATGAACACTGAGCTATCTCCAGAAACAATCGGAACATGCTCAAAATGACATGGCAAGATTGCAAATAATAACAGTTTCAGCATTGGCATTAAATAACATCAAAGTTGCAATGTTTAGAGCTATGAAACCGACATGTTACAGGAACTTATAATGGCAAACAAAGGCATGAAATTAATCTACTCAAAGTATATAACAAAATTCCTTTAGTGACCATAAGCAAAAAGGATCAGAAAATATAATGGCACCCATGTAAACATGGCAAGTTATATTACAGATTCATACATGGCAGGAACAACGATGAGTAGGTATGTTGGTGAGCTTGAAACACTCACTACAGAGCAATAAATGGCATGGCAAGGAAACCAACAGTAAGAAGGCATGGCATAGAAGCTATACATGGCAATAACAACATCATAGCATGCACGGATCAACTACAACAACCTTGGCAAAATTGAATAACATGTAAACAACCTGCCAGGAAACATTTTATAGCAAAAGTAGAGCTCGATTGACTCAAGATATGGCACTCCATAATTGCAAGCAAGGGCATGGATGGATAGAGCAAGACATGCATAACAAAACATCCTTACTGAAGTATCTCAAAATATGCATGGATCTCTCTGTAGCATCAAGTTAACATGGCATCAAAATAACAGCAAAACAGGGCTAAAAAACAGCAACAACAAGACACCTAGTTTGCATGCTTGTGCTAGTCACCACATAGATCACAAAAACACATGGCATACACCCCTGGAAAGAAGACATGGTATATTACAAAACACATGTAGGACTCAAGTCCATAGGATGGCACACATCAATCATGGCAAAATGACAAAGTGCATGTTCGATAAGAATCAGAAACTAACATCACATAGCACTCTTCCAACAGCATTTAGGGCATCAAGATGAGCTCAAATGAAAATGATGCAATGAGATGAAATGATCTACTCTTCGAGGCAAACATTTCGACATATTACACGCGCAAACGGAGTAAAGATGACAGAGTTACGGCGCGGCGAAAATGGCACAAAATATCAACGAACAAAATACTTAGAGGAAAACATGAGGGGAAAGAAGTCAACCAATGCGCGGAACCGAGGCGGCGGCGGATCTCGCCGGATTCAGCGGGGCGCTGTGGCCGGAGAGGGCCGGGCGGCCGGGAGGAAGGCCGCCGGCGGGGGCGGAGGTCGCGCCGGGAGCGGCGAGAGCCGGGCGGCCTCGCTCGGTTGGGGCACGGGCCACGGCGAGCTGCGCGGGCGAGACGGGCCGCCGAGGAGCGGGAGGGCGCCGGGGCGGCGCTGCGGGCGGCGGCTACGCCAAGGGCTACGGGCGACCGGAGGAGGAGGGAGGCCGGGCGAGGACGAGACGGAGCTGAAGCGCGCGCCACTGGCGGCGGCGTGCGGCGGCCGCGCCGCCGGCTGCGGCGCTGACTGGCGGGCGGGCGAAGTGCTGCCCTCGGCCCGGAAGCGGCCGCTGCGCGCGCGGGCCGGGCAAGCAAGCCGGGTTTCGCGGGCAAGGCGAAGGCGCGCGGAGGAGAGAACGGCGCCGAGGTGGCGGGAGGAGATTGGCTGCGGGCGGCGGGCGATGGCGACGTGGCGACGCGATTGGCTTGAGCGGACAGGCGGCTGGACATGTCCGGCGGAATGGACATGTCCGCGCGCGAGGAGAGCTGGGGTTAGGTTTCAAAGCGAAATGATCCGCGAATTTCGGGAGGTCTAGTTTTATAGGTAGAGGGAGCTAGGAGACTCCAAATGAGGTGCGGTTTTCGCCACGCCATCGTGATCGAACGACCGAGAGCATGGAGGGGAGTTAGGTGGTTTTGGGCCAGTTTGAAAGGGGTGTTGGGCTGCAAACAAAGAGAGCTCTCATGTTACCCTGCTAACCATTGAGTACCAAACCACCTCCAAATGATCCGAAACTTGACAAAGCGGTTCATCCGGTGCTATACCAAGGCCGCTTGACAAACCTCGGTCCATTCCGAGACCGCTTAACACCCGCACATGAAAAGAGGTAAAAGGGGGCGCCGGAGACATAGGAGTGCCGATTGCAAAACTAGACAACGGGAAAATGTTCGGATGCATGAGACGAACACGTATGCAAAATGAAATGCACATGATGACATGATATGAAAAGCAGATGATGACATGGCAAAGTGCAACACGCAAGCAAATGTCATGGCAACAACGGCTAATAATCGGCGACACTGGGCGATTGAAACCGGGCGTTATGCATATGCAACTCGGTAGGACCGATATGGTTAGGGTTAGGGCATAACGTAATATTTGTGTGAGACTGCCATACTAAACCGGTGAGACCGATTTTGGTAATAAGCCAACCAGAGAGTCAGTCGTAAACTGGTGGGACCAATTCGCCATTTTGGTGAGACCGAAATGTTACGGAAGGGAAACAGAGTTTACATTCCAATCTCGGTTGGACCGATCGCTCATCTCGGTGGGACCGAAACTTTGTGAAGGGAAACAGAGATTAATCCTATCTCGGTGAGATCGAGATCCCTATCGGTGAGACCGATTTGCCTAGGGTTTGTGGCAAGGGCTATGACATCCGAACCCGGTGCACGCCGAGAAAGAATCGGGTAATGATTGACTTGATTGTTTAGGTCATAATTGGATGTGAGAAAGTAGTTGAGGGCTTTGGAGCATATCACTAAGCATTTTTGAGCAAGAGCCTCATTAAGCAACACCTCATCCCTCCTTGATAGTAACGGCTCCTCCTATAGACTCAATGTGATCTTGGATCACTAAAATAGAAAATGTAGAGTCCTGAGCTTTGAGCTTGAGCCAATCTTTTTGTCCTTAGCATTTTGAGGGGTCCACTTTTCTCATCCATGCCATGGCAATCATTGAGCTTTCCTGAAATATTAATCTTGAAATAGCATTAGCTCAATGAGCTATATGTTGTTAGGAATTACCAAAACCACCTAAGGATAGTTGCACTTTCAATCTCCCTTTTTGGTAATTGATGACAACATATAGATCAAAGCTTCGATAAAATGATAATAAGAGTGAAAAACATTGTCGCTTTGAGAAGTATGTGAAAAGCAAGAGCTCCCTAAATTTGTGCATAGTTTAAGATTTGCTTTGGACTGCAAATGCACAATGATTTAGGATCATGGGTTACTCTCGATGTCACATACATCTTGGTGGAGCGCCAAATGATAATAATTAAATACATGCACTCATCACCAAGCAAAGTGAATGATCATATGGGGATATAAAAGGATAATGTCATCCAACAAGCATTAAGGTAGCATATGATCAAACACATGATCATCCAAGTATCACACAAAAGCGTGAAAGTATCTCAAACAAGCAAATAACAAAGTTCAACCACCAAAAACAAGAGAGAACAAAGAGCAACACTCTCTCAAGTTTATGATCTATACATTTTTTCCCTTTGGCAACAAGTTACCAAAAGTTCATAAAAATGCATGGTGCTAGATCGACTCTCGTGCTTGGTCTCCGTGTGGTGGTGTAGATAAAACTCAAAGGACTAACGATCGCTTGATGTAGATGGAGCCTGGAGGGGTGCTGGAGCCGGTGGCACTGAAGTTGTAGGCAAAGTGCATGAAGTTGCTCGTGTCTCAGAATCGCATCGCAGCAGATCTCGTCTTCCTCGGGCACTCTAGCAAAAGCATCAGTGGTAGACTTGCCCTTCTTCTCCTCGCACTTCATCCTCGAAGTTGCTCAACAACTGATCGTATCTCGTGCTGACCTTCACATCTAAATCATAGAACTTCTGCCCATGATCCTCTCCAAGCTCTCCGGTTTTGTGTCGTGGCCAACCTTCTCAATCCTCGAGTGGAGGCAATCAAGCAGCAAGCTGATCTTGCTTGCTCTTCGTAAGATAACGAGATACCTCATCAATGGTTGGCATCTTTGCGCCTTTTCATCCTTGCCTCTCCCTGCTTGCTTGTGCTTGCATAGAAGATGGTTCATTCTCATCCATTACCACAATGTTGTCCTCAAAGTCTGGGTAGATGGGCATATGATCCTTGTCCAAGAGATATGTGCTAGTGCCCATCTTGGAGTTGATTTTGCTCCTCGATCTGTGGGGAATACCCACAACTTCTCTTCTCGATCCGCAGCTATTCTCTTTATAGTTTCCACAATTAGGCTCATGACTTTGAACTTTTGAGGCACATCAAATATGTGAAGCGGGTTAATTGCATGGCCTCTAATCATCTTGTGATCTCCCGACTTTGGCAATAGAGTGTGCCTCAAGATCCAGCTTGATTGTTGGCAACCCCGATGTAAGGTAATGTATCGATCAAAATTTGTGTGTCTCAAGAGCAGATCTGGGATCTCTCCGCATATATGTGCCATGGTGTTGTGATCCTTCTTCTTCTTGGCATAGACATCCAAGTCATCTTCATTCTCCTTAGGAGCGTTGATCAATTTTGCCCATTCTTCAATTGTTGACTGGTACCTAGTACCTTCAGACATCCAGACAATCCTTCCATCTAGGTAGAAATGAGCTGTGGAGTAGAACTGCATAATAATCTCATCAATCCACTTTGTGAGCTTCTGCCCAACAAAGTTCTCTACTCCACAAGACTTGAAACTATCATAGACTCCAGGATAGTGTTCTTCATTTTCCCGATGTACTCTGTAACCACCCATCTCATATCACGCACTATAGGCTTCTTGTCAAGCAACACTGCCTCATAGAAGTCATGTTGTTCCTTTGTATGGAACCCGTAGTCCACACCAGCTTCTTCCCGACCGCATAGGGATAAGTCAATCTCCATTGTCCGAGTCCCTGCATCCTTCCTGAGCTTCATGTCCTACCATCGGATGAGCATCATTGTGATCTGGAATTTTGGGCTTCAACTTCCTCAAGACATGTGACTCATCATCTTCTTCTATAGCAGCTTCAGCACGGGGCCTTGTTCTTCTCTCGCAGCTGAATATTCCTTGTACCCTCTTGGGTGCAGCTTTGGGTTTTGGAGCAGCTGCCTTGGGAGCTTATTTGGGCTTAGATGGAGCAGCCCCGATCTTATAGCTGCCTCCCATAAGCTTTTGAGCTTTAGGTGCTAGTGCAACAACCTCTTCCTCTTCATCTTCCATCATTGAGGGCTTCCCAATTACTCCGCCCATGGTCTTCTTGACCCTTTCTTTCCTTTTCTTCTCTGCCACAACCTGTTCTTTGGGTGCACATCCCAAAGTTTCTTGAGTGGATGTTCGCCTTTGACATAGGAACTCTCTTGGAGGTGAACCTTTGTCTTCATTCTTGGCTTAGTGGCAGCAAAGGCTAGCTATATTCCTTTTCGTAACTTTCTTCTTTGAGATGGCCTCTTCCTCAACAGCCACATAGTCCTCATCCTCGTAATCTGAGGTTCTCTTTTTCTCGCCCCGTGGCTGCCTCAGGCAAGGTCGGGTGTACTCGCTTCATCATCATAGCTGCTAGAGGGACTAGTGCCCTCACCATGTGAACTTGCTCTCTCGCTTGTTCGACCGCCACCGATCTAACATGATGCAAACACCCATGCCAGCACCTCGTGAATAGATATAGATGAGATAGATTGATGAGCATCACAAAGCGCAGAGGTTTTTGCAAAAGAATGAGCCAAAAACTTAGTTTAAGTTTTCCATGAAAGCATTTCGGACCTACCGATTTGAAAACTCGGTGATACCAAGCAGCTTTTGAACCTAAACTAGTGAACTTGGCCGACTCGAGTCACAGTCGGTGGCACCGAGACTGCTAGGGTTTCACAAAGAATTGAACTGGTCACACCGATTTGCAATTCTCACGACCGAGAATCACATGTGCAATGGCCTTAGCCAAATTGGTGGAACCGATTTCAACAACTTGTTGGTCCGAGATGATTTCGTAAAACCTAACCCTAAATTTTCAATCCACAACTAAACTACGGAGTGATTTAGCTGGATAGAGTGATCTCAATCGTGGAAAGATACATGGCAAAACAATGTGCTAGGAATCGGAGTGAGATTAGCACAAGGATCGGCGATGGACTCAGCTACGGCGGCAACCGGGAGACGATTTCCGCTGACGGCGGCGGAGACCAGCAGCGGGAGGCGATGGCAATGAGGAGGACGATCCGAGACCTGTGGAGGCGATCAGCCGAGCGATGAAGGGGTTCGGAGAATTTTCCAAATTTTGGCCCGGGATATATTTAGCCCGACTTGCCGGTGTGACCGAGTGGAACACTGTGGCACTGAGATGCATAATCGCAAGCAAGCATCGCAACTCGTGTGACCGAAGTTCAAATCAGTTGCACCGAGATTGAAAACCTAGATCTACTTAGTGATCTCTTGCGATGACCGAAATGGATGAATTGGTCGACCAAAACGCACAAAGAAGTTTTGGAAGTTTAAGTCTATGACGAATCGGGACTCGAGTGCTCCTCACACACAGTGGTTTAAATCTGACTTGATCAAACTTTGTGATGTAGCATGAATAGAGTTTGAGACAAGAAAAGCATAGATAGCTAGAGAAGGTTCTTAGGCATTCTTGTCCATCCACTTGGCAAAAGAAAAGGAACCAAACAATCAAAACAACAAGTGGATGTCCCCGAATGAGTAAATTATGCAACCAACATGCTCACACAATAAAATGGCAATGAAATATGTGGCAAAGCATGCACAACCAATTCTAGCATCTATCAGCAATTGGCGATGACTAGGTCATCTATATATGAGTATATTGACTTAGGAGTCAAATGAGAACATTCTGATCATAGGTCATACTCATCGCTTAAGCACAAGTGGTTACCAATTTACATAAAGCGTTGTTGTGTTCACACCATTAGAGTTGCTTTAGCTCAATTCTTAGAGTAAAGCTCCCCTAGATGTGAGATCCCCCAAGAGGGATGAACTAACCATGGGTTTTGTCGATGATGACTTCATGTAGGTGTTGAAGATGTGGATGCTCAATGTTGATGTAGATCATCTGGAGCAATCCTTTGGAGTGAGTTGCACTTTCAATACCTACACGGTTAGTCCCACAAGGAACAAACAAGGATATCCATAGACACAGAGTGATGCACACAAGATGATGTCTATGAAAGAATTAGGTTACCTTGTCCCTTGTCTTACCAACAAGAGGGTTTGTGACTCCTTGAACTAGTGCAAGATGGAAGTTGATTGCACTTGTTCTTGCCAAAATGATAAGAGTGAAGTATGTTGGCGGAGTCACCCTCAGAACTCTAGTTCTTCTTCTTCGATCCACATCATCTTGATGGGAATCCTTGGAGTTGTAGTCGTATTTGATGAAGTAGAACTTGATGTAGTCTTGGGAACCCACTTGACCAAGGCCTTAGGAGCTTCTTCAAATGCATTAATCTCCTCTTGAAGCTTATCCTTGCTTTTTGCTTGTGGTCTTGTGGTGGAAGATCATCTTGAGCTTGTGTCCCTTTGAAGGAAGTAGGATCATACTTTTGTTGAGGAACAAACTTCGCCTTGGGGTATTGATCTTCTTCCCACTCAACTCCATTGGCATTGAACTTTCGCTCAAAACCAACACCTTGGTTCTTCCGTGCCTTCCTTGCTTGTGTACAATTTCTAATCGCTTACTCCCGCAAGGCTCTTGTAAACACCTTTCTATAATTCCCTTCATAAGCTATTCTCTTGCTCAAGTGTAACTTGGCTAAGAGAATCATTAGTGGAATCAAGAGAACTACTAGAAGCAACAACATTGGATTTAGTATGATTATTGTTACTACTAGAGGAAGAATCTTTCTTGTTCTTGTTACTAGACTTGACTTGAGGCATGTAAGTGGATAAGAGTAAACCTTGGCAATGTAAGAAGAACTTTCTTGCAAAGATCATCATTGATTGCCTTTAAGAATTCATGCTCTGCTCAAGGTTGAGCTTTTCAAAACGTAATTCTCATGAGTCCTTAAAAGTTCTCGATGATCTCCTAAGATAGTTTCATGAGCTAACTTAAGAGTGTTCAGTTCTTTAGTTAGAAACTCAATCTTCTTTATCATTGCCATTTGTTTTATCTTGATTAGCATGATTAATTGACGCTCATCATAGTATTCATCACTAGAGTTGTCAACAAGTAAATCATCATCACCTAACAAGTCATCTTCATCACTATTGAAATCAACATACCGGGTGTGATACCTTTGGGCCTTTAGCCATGAAGCATCTTCCAAGTCCTTCATTTGGTGAATCAAATATGTCGTAGGAGTTGGTTGACACAAGTGCTAGACCGACAACACCTTCATCTTGAGTATATTCAGAGTCGGAGGATAGCTTCTCTGAGTGATTGTTTGAGTTTGTCGGATACCCATTCACCAACATGAGCTTGATGTCTTCGCTTTGTGTAGCTCCTTGATGACTTGTCCTTCCTTTCCTCAATCCTTGCTTCTCCGAGATGTTCTTCGCTCATAACGACTTCATCATCTCTACTCCCTTATCTCTCTCTTGATGGTGATTCTTCTTCTCACTTCTTCTTTTGGAGAATCTTCTCTTCTTGTAGGGTGTCGTACACTCATTGGAATAGTGTCCGGTCTTCCACATTTGTAGCAATTCCGCCTCGACTATAAGATCTTTTGTCATTGTAGGACCTTGACTTTGAAATTTTCTTCTTTGCTTCTACTCTTGTAGAACTTGTTGAAGTTCTTCACCATTAGGCTCAATTCTACATTGAAGGTTTGTTTTCACTTGATGATGTGGGAGCTTCACATGAGGCTTTGTAAGCACCACTTGACTTGTTATGGAGTTCCTCCTTATCCTTGAGTGACATCTCATGAGGAACAATTCTTCCAACGATTCCGCTGGCTTGAGATCTTTGTAATTAGGCATCATTTGGATCAATGTGCATACAATATCATATTTTCCGTCCAAAACTCTTAGGATCTTCTTGATGATGAATTTGTCGGTCATCTCTTCACTTCCTAAGCCAGCGATCTCATTTGTGATAAGAGCAAGCCTAGAGTACATTTTAGCGACACCTTCACCATCCTTCATTTTGAACTTGTCAAGTTGACTTTGAAGCACATCCAACTTGGATTCCTTGAGTCGGGAGTCTGTATGCATATCAATCAAAGTATCCCAAGTTTCTTTGCATTCTCAAGACGGCTGATTTTGTTGTATTCTTCGGGCACAATCCGCTGAAGAGGATATCACAAGCTTGAGCATTGTATTGCAGCATCTTCAACTCTTCCACGGTAGCTTCACGGTTCGGTTTTCTCCCATCAAAGAATTCACCTTGCAAGCCAATACACACAATAGCCCATACGGGCGGGTTATGTCCAAGAATATGCATTTTCATCTTATGCTTCCAACTAGCAAAATTAGTACCATCAAAGTAAGGACCTCTACGGTGGTAATTTCCTCGCTAGACGCCATACTTCCTAGGTTGTGAAACCAAGGCTATGACTACTAAAAGCTATGGAAATCAAAGCAAATGGAGACCAAAGCTCGATACCACTTGTAGGATCGAAAGTATGTATAGAGGGGGTGATTAGACTATTTGACCAAATAAAACTTATCCTTTCCCAATTTTAGTTCTTGGCAGATTTTAGCAACTTTGGACAAGTCAAGCAATCTTAACACAATTCAAGCAAGCATGCAAAGAGTATATGAGCAGCGAAAGTAAAGCATGCAACTTGCAAGAATGTAAAGGGAAGGGTTTGAGGATTCAAACGCAATAGAGAGACACGGATGTTTTTGTCGTGGTTCCGATAGGTGGTGCTATCGACATCCACGTTGATGGAGACTTCAACCCATGAAGGGTAACGGCCTGACGAGTCCACGGAGAGGCTCCACCCACGAAGGGTCCATGAAGAAGCAACCTTGTTTATCCCACCATGGTCGCCACCCACTAAGGACTTGCCTCACTAGCGGTAGATCTTCACGAAGCAGGCGATCTCCTGCCCTTACAAACTCCTTGGTTCAACTCCACAATCTTGCTCTGAGGCTCCCAAGTGACACCTAGCCAATCTAGGAGACACCACTCTCCAAGAAGTAACAAATGGTGTGTTGATGATGAACTCCTTCCTCTTGTGCTTCAAATGATAGTCTCCCCAACAGTCAACTCTCTCTCTCTCACAGAAATGGATTTGGTGGAAAGAAGATTTGAGTGCAAAGCAACTTGGGGAAGGCTAGAGATCAAGATTCATATGGTAAGAATGGAATATCTTGGCCTCAACACAAGTGTAGGTGGTCTCTCTCTAAAAGGTAAGTGTGGAAGTGTAGGTTCGTTCGATGGCTCTCTCCACGAATGAAGAGGAGGTGGAGGGTATATATAGCTCTCCACACAAAATCTAACCTTTACACACAACTTGCCAATCTCGGTGGGACCAAATTGATAAACTCGTAGAACCGATTCAAGCAAATCTAGTGATCGTTAGGATTTTTGGTGGACTGACATGCAACCTCGGTAGGACCGATATGGTTAGGTGTTAGGCATAACGTAATATCGGTGAGACCGTTACACAAACTCGATGAGACCGATTTTGGTAATAAGCTAACCGTAGAGTTGGTCAGTAAACTCAGGGACTGATTCGCCCATTTCAAAGGAGACCAAATGTTACGAAGGGAACAGAGAGTTTACATTGCAATCTCGGTGGACCGATCCATCATCTCTTGGGACCAAACGTTAATTAAGGGAAACAGAGAGATTACAATCCCATCTTGGTGAGACCGAGATCCCTATCGCGAGAACGATTTGCCTAGGGTTTGTGGTAATGGCTATGACATCCTAACCTCGGTGGCGCCAGATAGAAAGAATCGGTGGGGCCGAAGTTTGACTTTTGGTTTACGCTATATGTGGATGTGAGAAAGTAGTTGAGGGCTTTGGAGCATATCACTAAGCATTTTGTTCAAGAGCCTCATTAAGCAACACCTCATCCCTCCTTGATAGTATTGGCTTTTTATAGACTCAATGTGATCTTGGATCACTAAAATAGAAAATGTAGAGTCTTGAGCTTTGAGCTTGAGCCAATCCTTTTGTCCTTAGCATTTTGAGGGGTCCACTTTTCTCATCCATGCCATGCCAATCATTGAGCTTTCCTGAAATATTAATCTTGAAATAGCATTAGCTCAATGAGCTATATGTTGTTAGGAATTACCAAAACCACCTAAGGATAGTTGCACTTTTAGACAGCCACAACAATCAGCAGTGGGCCATCGACAAGTCAAAGACATGATGCTCACTCCTATGGATGGCATGCTGATAGGTTGTACCTCATCTTACTTGTGTGCAAAACTTATGGCTTTGTTATTCATCTAAGCATGGAAAATGGATTATGACATTTCACCTGTATATTCATGCTGATCTCTTACGGGTCTTGTTCAGTGTTAATGTTGTTCCATAGTTTAGCTATGAGACTTGTTATTTAGGTAATGTTGTTCCATAGTTATCATCCATCAGCCAATGCTATCCCACAGGCTGGTGATTATAGTATTATACCACCTCTAGTATTACCTATGTTGTTCTTTAATACTTTTGTGTGCCATCTAGTTAATCTCGAGTACAAATGATACATATTCGTAGCTTTCATCCTGTTCTCCTTCAGTTTTTGAGACCGTCGCTGCTAGTTAACCCCAGTCCTAGTATTTATGTCGCCTCCTACATGAACTCATTGCATAAATCTGACTACTAGTTGTCTTCCATGCATGTCAGATATAATTGCACACACTGATTTATTCACAAGAACCTCACGGAGCAATGTAACGGCCAACAAACTTGACGTCAATGATGCCCAATATGGTGGAACATGTAAAGGTAGTTCTCCACAAGACTTGCGTAAATATGATGAATCATATTCACCCCACAAGGTCCTTTCTCTAACTTGGCCCGTGATATGGGTATAGCATGCATATAATGTCCTAGAGTGCATCTACTCTGCTGTAATGCCTTGTGCTTAAGCCTCTGATCATGCATGTAAATATGGCATGCCTTCCTGTTTTTCAGACTCTATTCCATTCATGATAACATGTTTTCAAATTCAAGTATTGTCATTCTACTCTATCTCAATGCCATCTGCATAGTTTGGACATCATGCTTCTGAATATCTTATGCATTGTTATTCATCAGTATGTACTTCATCTATCTACCATACCATGTTTTTTTACATTGAAGTGTTGTTCTAGTGGTCTGTTGCAATGCCATCTTAGTTTCCCAATCATACACGCATATTTTCCTTAGTGTTTTTCTGTATGTATTCTGCTAGCATACAGTTTTACACGCAAGTAGGTTTTTATACACTGTTGTCATGTTGTATCCCTAGCTCTTACATCATACTCCCTTCGTCAATATGGATAAAAATGGATGTATCTAGAACTGAAATATGCCTAGACCCATCCATTTATTTCTGGATAGAGGGAATACATGTCAATATGTCATGCCTTTCTATTCTTCAAGACATATTCCATCTCCGTGTAGCATGTTTTATAATTGAAGCACCATTCTTCTATATAAGGCACGCAAGGGAAGACGGCTATGTTAGAATCAAGGGTTACAAACCAGGTCTTTGCAAAAGATCCAAATGCCGTAAGATAGTAAACCAACTCCATTTTTCATATATACCGCTTCCAAAGACAGAGAAACCCAACTCCCACCGATAATAAGTGTATTCCAAGGTACAAAGAACTAGTCCGCCTCCACCCAGCAAAATATGTCAACTTCATGCTAAGAAGCATGTGCGTATCCTTGCATCATGAAATTTTATAGAATTCTGATCATATTTTCACATGTTTCTTACCCATCTCTTTTTAGAAAATAAGGTTAAACGATAGAACATTTTCTCAGACCGGAATCGTATTGGAGGAAAGTATCTTGCAGGAATTCTCTGTGGCTCCAATGTCGATGTAAGTACTGCTTGTATATCACTATATTTTTACATCAGCATGTATTTTGTTAGTGAATCCAACCTTTATCTGATCTAAATTTAGTTGTAGCAAAATGTATGGGGCTGTATGGTTCCTACCACAGTTTCTAAGCCAAAATTTGGCAGCCATAGTTTAGTTGGCATGTGTTTGGTTTTTGCCACACTTTGTCTTGTTACTACTTTATTGCCCCTATGACCCACTTGTCATAGAGACAACTTTTTGCCAACTTTCACCAAAGTTTGGCGTCCAATTACTCAGCCACACTTGTGTGACTTGCCATACTTGTGTGTCAATCCACACTTTGGCTTGGCCACACTAGTCTCCAACCAAATAGACCCTAAAGGCTTACAATGTTGATTTTTGTAAGGAAAACTTCTGGTAGTTTTGCATACAGCTGCATGAGTGTACTATCTCATATCATGCACATTATCAATTGTAGTGCTGCTATGGTTGCCCATTGATTCATTGTGTCAATGTTGCTTTCAGACACCTTACTCGGCTGATGATAGCTATGCCATATTGTGTTAATTTGGTGTAGGCTGGTGTGGTCTGTTGCCCAAATGTCCGTTGTGTTAATGTTGCTTTCCTATTATCCCACCTAGCCAATGATAGCAATGCTAGTGTGTTAATTTGCGCAAAGCTATCAAGATAAGAAGACAAACTCGAAAACAGCAAGGCAACCCCATTGTTTCTTTCCAATAAATCTAGGCCAAGTAATATAGCAATAACTCTCGATTAATCTGTTCGGTTCCTCCTAATTTATGTTATGATGTAGTGGTTTAGACACTCTCCACTATCAATAATATAAGTTCGCCAAAATCGCCATCCTAATCTATTCAGTTTCCTTCGCTCTAATGCAACAAAAATGTATGTTTGTGAACCAATTACTGGTTGGAGCAATGATGGAAATGGTGGAGGAATCAGAGGTGAACATTCGTGCGCAACAACAACTGATCAATGTTTTTAGAGACAGTGTAAAAAAGCGGCAAGAACTTGCCCACATGCTTATGGGCATCATCCACGCTATGTTGCAGATTGTGACATTGTAGATCATTAGGTTCTCGTTCATTTATTTGCACTAGCATCAATCTTTGATTGCCCAAAGGATGTAATTTCTGTAATATATGTTGATGTGCAACGCTTTCCCAGTATGTTGTACCTTTGCTTAGCGCCCTCACATTCCAAAGCTAAATGGTCGCTAGGAAGCTAAAAAGTAGTGAAATTATTAGTTAGCACGAACATTCATGGGCCCTATATGAAGGAAGCAGCCCACTCGCCTTTAATGAGCTTTCCCTAATGGGCTCAGAGGGCCAAAATTCTCATAGGCCTTTGATTGATCGGTTTTGGTCCTATGCATAATTGCTCATTGTAATGGGCTCAAATTATCTAATTGGGCCTACATACATGTTCGACTTTAGTGGGCCCATTGTTAATGGGCCCTTACCAGGCCTAAAGTTAATGTTTGGCCCTCATACCTCTCATTCGTTAACAATGCACATCAAAGTGGGCCCATTTGATTTCACGGTCGTTAACAAGACGATATTAAAGTCGGTCTACATATGGCCCAACTATACTGTGGGCCTTTAGCAGACCGAAAGAGACAAATGGGCTTGTATTGGACCATAAAGAGCATGGGGCGCTAAGAGGTCAAAGTCGTCGCATCAGAGTATGGCCTAATCAGGTTGTGGGCCTTTAGCAGGCCGAAGAGAAACCGGCTGGTATTGACCATGAAGAGCATGGGCCATTAAAAGGCCAAAACTCAGGTCCGACGCAAATGGCCCAACTCATTTATGGGCCGTCAACGTCGAAAGACACACCGGGCCGGAATTGGCCCAACACTTAAATGGGTCGCTAAAAGGCCGAAAGATGTACATCCAGAAAATTGGCGCATCCCTTGAATGGTCCGTTAACAGGCTGAAACCACATCAGGCCGATATTGAGCCCAAATATACAATGGGTTGTTAGCGGGCTCGAACTAACGATGGCTGCAATGGGTCAAATCGTTAGCGGGCCATTGACGCTACCGAATTGGGACATCTCGTATGGATCGTCATTAAATGGACCTCGACAAAAGTAGGCCTTATACGGGCCGGCTTGCTAATTTTTACCGGGCCACCTTTTCTCACCGGAATGAGCCACTATTGGGTCGTGCCACGGTCCACCTTCATCATAGGCGCCTCCTGTCCAATGAGTGGATGACATTGTTGGGGAACGAGGTAATTTCAAAATTTCCTACGCACACGCAAGATCATGGTGATGGCATAGCAACGAGAGGGGAGAGTATTGTCCACGCACTGTGAGACCGTGAAGCGAAGCCGCTATGACAACGCTGTTGATGTAGTCGCACGCCTTCATGATCCGACCGATCCAAGTACCGAACGTACGGCACCTCCGAAGTTCAGACACGCTCAGCCTCGATGATGATCCCGGACTCATCCAGCAAAGTGTCGGGATGAGTTCCACAAGACGACGAAGGGCAGACGATGATGATGCTTCACTCGCGCAGGGCTTCGCTTAAACTCCGCGACGATATGACCGAGGTGGAATATGGTGGAGGGGGCACCGACACGGCTAAGGAACGATCATGAAGATCAACTCAGGTGTCCATGGGGTGCCCCCTGCCCTGAGATATAAAGGAGTGGAGGAGGGGAGGCCGCCCTCTATGAGCGCCGCCTTAGGGGAGTCCTACTCCCACCGGGAGTAGGATTCCCCTTCCTAGTCCAACTAGGAACCCTTCCATGTAGTAGGAGTAGGAGAGAAGGAAAGGAAGAGAAAAGGAGAAGGAAGGAGGGGGCCTCTTCCCTAGTCCACCTGGACCAGACCAAGGAAGGGGTGCGCCACCCTTGAGGCCCCTTTTCCTTCTTTCCCGTATGGCCCAATAAGGCCCAACACGTATTCCCGTAACTCTCCAGATCAAAAATAATTCAATCACTGAACCTTCCGATGTCCGAATATAGTCGTCCAATATATCGATCTTTACGCCTCGACCATTTCGAGACTCTCGCATGTCCCCGATCTCATCCGGGACTTAACTCCTTCGGTACATCAAAACTCATAAACTCATAATAAAACCGCCATCGTAACGTTGTTGCAAGGACTCTACGGGTTCGAGAACTATGTAGACATGACCTAGAATTATTCTCGGTCAATAACCAATAGCGGAACCTGATGCCCATATTGGCTCTTACATATTCTACTTAAGATCTTTATCGGTCAAACCGCATAACAACATACGTTGTTCCCTTTGTCATCGGATATGTTACTTGCCCGAGATTCGATCGCCGGTATCCAAGTACCTAGTTCAATCTCGCTAACGCAATTCTCTTTACTCACACGTAATGCATCATTCCGTAAATAACTCATTAGCTACATTGCTTGCAAGGCTTATAGTGATGTGCATTACCGAGAGGGCTCAGAGATACCTCTCCGACAATCGGAGTGACAAAACCTAATCTCAAATACGCCAACCCAACATGTACCTTTGGAGACACCTAGTACTTTCTTTATAATCACCCAGCTTACGCCAGACGCTTGGTAGCACCTAAAGTGTTCCTCCGTAAACGGAGTTGTATAACTCATAGTTACAGGAACATGTATAAGTCATGAAGAAAGCAATAGCAACATACTAAACGATCAAGTGCTAGGCTAACGGAACGGGTCAAGTCAATCACATCATTCTCCTAATGATGTGATCCCGTTAATCAAATGACAACTCATGTCTATGGCTAGGAAACTTAACCATCTTTGATTCAACGAGCTAGTCAAGTAGAGGCATACTAGTGACACTATGTTTGTCTATGTATTCACACATGTATTATGTTTACGGTTAATACAATTCTAGCATGAATAATAAACATTTATCATGAAATAAGGAAATAAATAATAACTTTATTATTGCCTCTAGGCATATTTCCTTCAGATCTCTGTCCCAATGGTGAGCCAACACGCAGCTTCTCCAACCAATGAGAATTTTACACGTGAAAATTCCCATTGGTCCGGCTGTTAACGGGTTATCGATCCAAACCGAACCCGATAGCTTAACGGTGACCCGTTACGATGGATGCCACATGTCGGTCACCCTTGACGGTAAAAGCACTTATGTGACGTTGGTGATTTATCATCATGGAAGTGGACACTTCCATGATGATAATTTTGGTAATGTCATGGAACACTTCTACGACAAAGATGTATGACTATCTTGATTATGTGATAAAATCATCATGGATGTACATGCATGATAGAAAATGTGACCCATCGTGACAAACACGTATCATCACGGAAGTGTATTTTTTTGTAGTGTATACTACTTGAAGTGGATACCGATAAAACACACCCACTATATATGTCTATACAACTTGAACCGTTACTAAATAAGATTCGCTCAATAAATATGGAATGCCCAAGGACCGCTTTCGAAGGAATCGAGGAAGGATCATTGAGTGTTGTATTGTTGTATTTTTTTTACTTATACTTGTATGTGCTCCTACCCTTCCTTTGCTACAAGATGCTCTAATTCTTCTTGCTTCAAGATGGTAGTGCCTTGTGATACATGTAGATTTCTCCCTATTCTAGCATTTCTGTAGTTTAGTCCATCGATATTATCCCACTTCTTTGATACCGATGCGTATGTAGTATAGCTTTGATGTAAGTTTTATGAGTACTTTGATGAGTACTCATCGTTGCTTTGCACATCTTTTTCCTTCACTCTGGTTGCTACTATCAAATAGTAGCCTCTAGGATGCGTATCCTCGACGATGGATACTACTTGGAGTTCGACGTCAAGACTAGTTCGTGAGGTCCTGTGTAGGAGGCCCGCGCCTTTTCGATCTTGTGTCATTGTTTTGCTCAACCTTCTTAAGGCAACATTTCTTTAACTCTGCCTTTACCCTGCACTTATGTTATTTGTCGAGACCCGGTTTGTAATATAAATATTTATATTTGCATTTGTGTCATAGAGTTGTGTTGTGATATTAATGTGGGTCACTGTCATATCCCGCATGATGCATGTATGATTAGTGCACGGTTATACACGGGCGCCACACCACCCCGCCACCGACCATCTTTTGTGTCCATGAAATTTGTTGGTACAATGGGCTGAGCCAGCACTTAGGTGCACCAGATCGACTCATGGAGTCGTTGTTCCTGCTCGAGATAGAATTATAGTCGCAACTCGAGGTCGCTACTAACCCTAGACGGAGTGACGGATCGAAGGCGACACGCGGTGGATCGAGAGACTACTTGATACCAATTGTTAGGTTTACTTCCAGACACAACTTGGATACAGAGAAGGACAGGAGGAGAAGCTAGGAAGGGAAGAAAACAGAGCAATAAACTCCCTGATCTAATACCTAGACACCGCTCTTCCGTCATCGCCACCTCTCATATAGATGACTCGCTTGCCTCTTCTTTCTTCCTTCCTCTTGTTGGGCCTCATAGGCTGGCTAACCTTCTTTTCCTTCTAGACACCTTTGGGCCATGCATCGGTGTGGGCTAGTACATCACAGCTTAGCCTACCAAAACGCCATATTTTTAGGTGCGAGGAGTGGATGTTTACTCGTTGTTGGCTGCATGCATTGCCTTGATGCGCAGGCCGGAGGTCATCCTCTTTTCAAAAAAATGCATTTTGCTCGTTGTAATATCGCTTATCACTATTGCTTCACCAATGTTATCTATACCTACTAATAAAGCAAGGTGCGCTTTCGCCAACTTTTTCATCCGCTCACCCATATTATTATTTTTTGGAGATTTTTATTATCCAAGGTGGTACTAAATTTTGTTTATGATTTTCCACGATAGGTGCTTTTATTGGGATAGGCTAATTGTTCCGCCCAGCAAGGCGGCCCAGTGAAAAAATTAGTGCATGCAGGTAACCTCGAACTCTCAACCTCATGTATAACAACAATTGTGACAACTGCTCATATAGCTCACCATGTGTGATATTATAACATCGATAAGCCTATTAAATAGTCCCACATTGCTCGCTTAAATCCAGTTTTTCTAATTTATATTCACCGGATTTTTTCTAGCCATTAAGAAGGTGTCTCGGAATTAATAAGATAATAAATTGTATCAGAATAAGGAAGGAAAGAGAAAGAATGAAGAAGGAATTAGGGATTTCAGAGTGACAGAAAATATAGAAGGAAATTGGAGGAAAGAATAAAGGAAAGAGGAAGAAAATAGAAGGAAAGAGAAAGAAAATAGAAAGGAGAAATAAATACGGAAAGTGGGATGCATGCATAGGAAATAGATAGAAGGAAAGAATAAATGAGAGGAAGAGAAAAGAAGGAAATAATAAAGAGAAAAGAGGGAAAAATAGAAGGAGAGAGAAAAGGAAGTACTACTGCTTTTAGTTTATGAGTCCTCATACAGATACCTAGGTTGCCAATTTTATCACCCTAATATAAACTATATAACACAAAAATTATACCGCTTTGAAAGTAGAAACTCCAAGTTTATGTTGATATATTTTTTGTAATATATGACCTGTATTAGGTTGGTCAAATTAACCACCTAAAGGTACGCAAGATACCCTCGTAAACCGAGAGAGAGTAGTAGAAGGAAACATAAAGAAGGAAAGTGGGATGCATGCTGGAGCACTTGCCAATTAAACAACGCCATACCAAGCGCTTGTATCTCTCGAGCAGATGCAAAGCTGATTAGAAGATCCATAATAAGCCTACACACGGTGTGAGACAAGTAAAGTTTTAAAGGAACAAATTTTGTAATGCTTTGGCTTTATGCCAAATGGTAAAAAGATTCAAGTGTAGTTTTCTTAAAAATTAATATTTTCCAGCTTCTTTGTGTGCTCACCATTTCAACTATATCAAATGTTTACAAATGGTCATTTACCCCAATTGTTAAAAACTGAAGCATTTAGTCTCTCGGACTAATTAATTAGATTGTTTTTCGTGAAAGACCGAACTAATTTTGTATGACACTTGAGACAGCTTGAAATTTTGACCATTTGATTCCATCTTCTCGCTCGGGATCATCATCCCACCCACCTATAACATAACGCACTTCATAGGTTAGTCATGATTATTAAAATATGAATGTTCATCTTTACTAAGTGTACAATTGTTTTCTTTGGTGGTTTAATTGAGGACTATTGGTAATTATGCCTCAAAATATCATTGTTTTCCTACATGGTCCTCGGGCTTATTCAATTACTGAACTGATGACTTTTTTTCTTTGTTTCAAAATTGGTTTAACCGCTTTTTGTAGTTGAATTGCTAGGCGCTGTGTTACGTGTACATGCCATGGGTGAACTATTTCTATATATCTGAATTGTTGATGTCGGGAACTAAGATGCTATATTGTGATACTAATATTCGATTTGTTGGAATTGTTTAACTCAAGAGCAAAATATTAACTGTAATATCCCAAAAATATATGATTAAATCATAAAATAAAAGTCTTCATTTCTGGTCATGTGCTATGTTTCCTAATAACTGAACAAATATTTTCTCTTATTTTTTGCTCAACCTTGCTTAGCCATCATCACCAAAGTACAAGGAGTCTGACTTAGAGTCCCAGCTTTATGTGACACAAACCCTGTATTTTTCTCTATTATATTAGCCAGAGATGGAGGATCTTGTACAATGCTCCTAATATCATGGGACACGAATTGTGCTCCACTACCCAGCCCATCAACATGGCCGACATCGGTTCATGGAAATTGGTGCGCCTCCATACTAAAGCAAGGACATTGTACTAAAATGCACTTTACCATTTTTGATATAATATGGTATTTGTTGGGCATCACTAAGCAATGCCAGCAAAGGCGCATGGAGATACACACAACTAGGTAGATATTTATGTGGTTCAAATTGCATGCACCTGTAGTACACTTATGCAATACTACCATGATTACGCTTTGCGAAACACATATCTTTTCATGCTGTTTCTCTCATGGCAGCGTGAGGATTTTAAGGAGTTTGTTGATGTCGACATGTCTCGTGATGGGTTATTGTGTTAGTGACGCGTGTGTTTTTTCTCCGCTGCAACGCACGGGCATTTGTGCTAGTAAAATAATACATCAAAGTGCCTTATCGTAGTAGGCTTGGGTGCAATTTTTTCCGCATAAACTTCTACTTCAACGTCTGTTCCTCTCGTTGTTTATTTTCTACTATCTCCTATAATTCGTGATTTAAATTCTTAGAGAAAAATAAATAAGTGTGCAATCGATGGTACTAGCCAAATTATAGCAACGATAACACAAATGGAAGGTTTAGTAGCTTCATTTTTGTCGAGTTTCTTTAGATTTAAATAAATATGTTGTAATAATCAAAGTTATTATTTTGTGATACTAGATCATGAACAGTTTCTAACAAAACACATCGATTGTGTTTTGGTCTAAATTATCCATCCACCAGAAGCCATCGCGCGAACGCTTCTAGTAGCAAAACAATGGCGCCATTTTCAGGAGGTGGCGAAGCTTGTTTTATCAGTGATCCTTCGTTTATATCACAGGATCTACATTAATGTAAATTTGGTCATCTACCACTAATGCCCCAAGACAAGTCGCTGCAAACATTGTCCGACCACAACACATTGTATCCATGTGTTCCGATGGAGATGTCGGGCAACGGCCGTGACAGGGTTGACAGCATGAAGTCCTCAGACTGCAATATGTTCATGAGTTGCACGACCGAAGCTGCGGTGGTGCATCCTAGTTTCTCCTTTAGCTTCTCATCCACCGCTTCAACAATGGCTTCATTCTCATACAGGTCCTAGATCCACCTAAGCAACGGAATGCCTTCGCCATCTGATTGCTTATCTCCATGTCCGGACGCCACGGACATGACCTCCAATGTGATTTATGCCGGGTTGTAGACGCCGCCTTTAGTACTCGCCAACGGGAGCGGATGAACAGGGTCTATGTACCCCATCATGCCCATGATGACCTTCGTGGTCTGTGGGTCGGCTTCCATGCTCCACGAGCCTCGCCAGCCCAAAATCCATGAGCTTGGTGTTGCATGATGTGTCGAGGATTATGTTGTTGAGTTTGATGTCGCCATGCAGCACGACCGATCCCACTATGTGCGGAGACACAGCGAGTGCAGATCCCAAGCCAAGGATTATCTTGTACCTCTTGACCAGGTGAGGAGGTGGTCATGTTGCATATGTGTCACGAGGCTGCCTTCGCATTTACGAGCTCAGATGAGCAGGAGCCCTTGGGGCTATTCGATAAACCTAGCAAGTGAATAGGGTTTCAAAGGCCTCAACCGCTTATGATCTTCACCGACTCGAATCCTTTCTCCTCAAGATGATTCCACAGTAATATATTGATGACCACCAAAGCGTCTTGGTCGCTAAGGCCGCTAACCCGATAGACATTACCAAGCTCCCTCGCTTCGAGCTTCCCCAATTGAAGTCCTCTGGTGGCGGCTAGCTCACGGTAGCAGTGCACCTTCTAGGGCCTACTCTCTCAAACTCAGCTTGCTCTTGTTCTTCATCCTCGAATCATCTACCATCTTCCATACATCGCCACCGATGACTATGATGCATGCATGCATAGCAACACAAAAATGGTATTACTATGGAAGGCACTAGCACAAGCACTAGCCGCCACCGCCGCAGACTAGTAGGCATCATGGCATCATCATCTAGAGTGGATCTAAAGGACCAAGACAACACCGATGCAGCTCAACGCAGAGCAGCTTGTTCCAAATGGGTTGACTGCAACTTGTTGGGGCAAGTCCTTCTTCATGTCCACCGATGTGTTTACATAGTATATCCGCTTATCGCCATGGATCCGAGATGGGCGCCAGAACACCCATACGGTTGTCATAGCTGATCTCGGCGGTCATGATGGCGCTGCCGAGGACTAGGTTCTTTGTCACGCTTTGTGTAGGCCCGGAATTGATGGAGTTCATGTCTATGCCGACGTGGTTGTCGCTCCGGGTCCCAAGAGGGGCTGAGTTAGGTGTCGAACTCCCCGGCGATGATGCGCCATCGCTAGTGGCGCTCAAGTTGTTTTTGTCATTGAAAAGAGCTAGGCTCCCATCGCAGCTTTTGGGAGGAGCCCCAATGTAGGTTTTTTTAGAAAAGGAGGATTACCCATGGCCTCTACACTAGAATGATGCATGCAACCCTTTTATTAATCAAAGTACCTAATAAGTCTATAATCCGTAACAAGCTCGCCAAATCAAAAGGAAAAAGCAAGTAAAATATGCCACAACCTCGGTGAAACGAGACTAGATGACTAAACACCTATCCTATTATCGACCACCATCCAAACCGTTGTAGATATCTCGAGCTACCATCTCCCATCGGGTAGACCCAAGAACTAAAGGCTCCCCGGCTTCCACGGGAGTGAGTAATGACCATGTACGGATCCAAGCAAAGGCCCTCAGATAACCTACAAAGAATGTATAAGAGTTTGTGTTGGTGCAATAATTTTCCTCCTTATGTTTTGGAGTTTGTTGACATAAACAATATGGGACTTATGTATAAGCTAGCACACAGAGTAACGGGTTCCTCGGAGTCAAGAGGAGTTTGATTCAAACATCAAGATAATCCTCAAGCAAGTTGAAGGTTATCACCAAGATTATGATAACACGAGTGACCCTCAAAATTGTTGACGTCATCCAAGGAAGTGATCACATCGAGAAGATTGAAGACAAGCGAAGCCATGGCATTTATTATGTTGTTTCTTTATTGAGTCATAGGACCACCATACTATTAATAGGTGTAGCGCTCAAACTTTGATTCTCTCGATGCTAAACCCAAATCCTATGAAAATTGCGAGAGAAATCTTTGTGTTCCGAGCAAATACTTGCCCGCAAGATATTGTAATCTTCTTTGCTTTAAGGGATTTGTCTTTGACCGAGGTGTTAGCATTACTTGGTCCTCAAGTAATGTTATTGTTTCTCTTGAAATATGACCATTGAGAACGTGTTGGTTGGCCATTGGCTGGACCGCTGCACAAATGCTCATTTCCTCGAGGGAAGGTTGCGGCTATAAATAGCCACCCCAAGACCGCAAGGTTGTCCGGTGGCTGCTCCGCTTGATTGTGAGAAGATTGTTGAGCAACCCTCTAGAGTGATTTGAGTTTAAAATCCACCGAGAGAAAATCCCTAGAGCCAAAAAAACTAGATAGCGTTCAGCATCAATCGAATCTAAGTCCAAGATGTTCCGCTTATTACTCTTGAGAGTTGCAAACCTCTAAGTTAGGTGTCAATTTCTTCAGAGACCAGGATTAATTTTGGTTCTCAAGAAGAAGCCTGTAGAAGGTTCGTAGATCGCCTCAAGTATCTACTGATTAGTGATCGACATTGGTTGACGAACCAATTGTCGAGGATAATAGGGCAAAGAGAGTTTATCTTCCGTGTTAAATCACAACCCTCCAACAAGATGTAGTCCTGTGCGTATGACTAATTGGTCTACCAAATTCTTGTCGCCATCGAGCATCACTTGTTACTCGCTTTCCTCTTTACATTCAAACTGTTTCAATCATGTGATTTTTTTTCGAGGCATGCTTATAGTTTCCATTCGTTAGTTTGTATTCACTCATCGTACATATGTTATCTTTTCGCTTCGCTCGGGTTATGAGAGTTTTGAGATTTCGCAATTTTAAAACTCCCATTCACCCCCTCGGGTAGACATACTTTGTTCCTACAATTGCCTATTAAAAACCATATAATTTCTACAGGCCCATATAGCCTAAAGTAATGCACATACTGCTATCCTAATATGTCTCACAATACGGTCTTTACTCCAATTAGCCACATCCCAATAACGGCAAATACTATTTGAGGGGTGATATTAAAGGCTATATGAACTGAACGCCATAACAGTTTGGCCAGGACGATCGAGAAAGAGGTGTTTGATGGTTTCATATTGACCACAAAAGCTACACCTTTGACTACCCTCCCAATTATGTTTTGCCAAGTTATCCTTAGTCGTAATCCACCTCCTTGTGAACAAACCACATGAAGACTTTGATTCTCAATGGGGCCTTGATCTTCCAAATATGTATAGATTTTGAAATCGAATCGAATCAATTATGTCCAAATACATAGATTTCAATTTAGAAGATGCCATTTATAGTTAATCTCCATCGAATACTATCAACCTCATCGTAAAGGTGAACATCCATCAACCTTTCTTCGACGAGATGTAGCCACGCCGTCCCCATCGGCCTCCTACCAAAGATCTCCAAATTGAATATTTAGAGGGTTGATCAGACATCAGAGCAACGTAAGCCTCCTTACGCTGTACAATGTTATATAGAGACAAATATTCTATCTCTAAAGGCATCTCCCTAACCTTGTATTCTCCTGTAATCTCGTCAATTACCATTTCGATGATGAATTTAGTTCTATGGAAAGAAAGCTGCTTTCATTCTCATCAACCCTTCCAAAAAGGTGAATCATTGGGCCTAACTAAGAAGCTTTGTCGAGGTCTTAGATTGTAGGTACTTATTGTTGGGGAATGTAGCATGCAATTTCAAAATTTTCCTACGCCATGCAAGATCTATCTAGGAGATGCATAGCAATGAGAGGGGAGAGTGTGTCCACGCACTGTGAGACCAAAAGCGGAAGCGTTAGCTTAACGCGGTCAAATGTAGTCGAACGCCTTCTCGATCCAACCGATCAAGCACCGAACGATGACACCTCCAAGTTCTGCACACATTCAGCTCGCGATAACGCCCCTTGAACTCTTGATCTAGCAAAGTGTCAATAAAGAATTCACAAGACGACGGCGTGGCAGGACGGTGATGGTGAAGTGATCCGCGCAGGATTCGCTACACTACGTGAATATGACCGAGGCGAAACTGTAGGGGGCGCCGACATGGCTTGGAACAATTGATGTTAGAAGCACCCCACCCCGTGATAGTAGGGGAGAGGGATGAGGTCGCCTAGGCACGCCCAAAGTAGGAGTCCTACTTGGCCCTAGTAAGATTCGCCCCTTCCTTTTATCGGAGGGGGAAAGGGGAAGGAGAGAGAGAAGGAAATGAAAGGGGGTGTCGGTGTAAACCGCGGATCTCGGTAGGGGGTCCCGAATCAAGCGCCTAGGCGGATGGTAACAGAGACGAGGGACATGATGTTTTACCCAGGTTCGGCCCTCTGATGGAGGTAAAACCCCACGCCCCGCTTGATTAATATTGATATTGTGGATGTTTACAAGAGTAGATCTACCACGAGATCAAGGAGGCTAAACCCTAGAAGCTAGCCTATGGTATGATTGTAAGGGTTGTTGTTCTGTCCCACGGACTAGAGCCATCCGGTTTATATAGACACCGAGAGGGCTAGGGTTACATAGAGTCAGCCATAATGGTAGGAGATCTACATATCCAGATCGCCAAGCTTGCCTTCCACGCCAAGGAAAGTCCCATCCCGGACACGGGCTAAGTCTTCAATCTTGTATCTTCATAGTCTTGGAGTCCGTCGATGATGATAGTCCGCCAATGATAGTTCGGCCGATGATGGTAGTCCGCTATCCGGACATTCCCCTAATCCGACTCCTCAAGAGCTCCCTGAACCAAGCTTCAATGACGATAAGTCCGCGCAGATATTGCTTGGCATTGCAAGGCGGTTCTCCTCCAATGATAGAAGATTGTGAACACCAGATAGTGTCCGCTCGAAAATAAATTCCACGCTCCACCGTAGAGAGAGAATAATATATACACAAGTTCAATCACGACGCTTTTTGTGGCATGAAGTCACACCACTACCAAGCCATTACTTGAATTGTTTTTACTTTACCACCTCAAATATTTAGCTTTGCGGTCTCCTTGGCACGCCTTGTCAAGCAGAGATCGTTTTTCCTTAATCCGGATTCTCATTAATACGGACGCGGTAACCCAACCGCGCTTCTTTATCGGGCTAAGCAGTCCCAAACGGTCACGGAGACGGCTCTTGGTATTCTCCTCTTATAACGGGACCAAAGCTCGCTTTCTCTTCAATCCTTCATCGAATCCTCTCCCCGCCCAAGTTCCAGCACCTAGAGCTCCAGATTCGAGCGCTTCGACCTTCAACGATGTCCGGTTCCGACCTCCGTGGTCGGTGGATGCCCTCCTCCGCCACGGAGGAGGACGTAGCAAAGCTGCGGAGGCCAAGTACCGGGCTTATGAGATTTCAGACAGGTTGCCTCGCCAAGGGCAGGCCATCCCCACCCCGAGCCCGCCGAGTATGTCGCTTTTATATCCCACCTCCGCTGGGTTTAGGCTTCCTGATGGATCCTTTTGTGAGAGGGCTCATGTTTTACTATGGGTTGGAATTCCACGATTTGGCTCCGGAGTCCATCCTCCATATCTCCGCATTTATTATCGTCTGCGGAGCCTTCCTTCCGCCACCCTCACTTCGGCCGTGGCCAAGACCTTCAATGTGGCGTCAAGATGATCGGGGCGCTGTTGAGGCGGCGGGGCGGCCATAAGTAGAGAGCCGATGCCCTGCGGGCCTGTGGGCTCCTTCCAAGAGGAGCTCGCCCGTGGCAGCAAGAGTGGTTCTATATTACTCGCTCCGAGGGGCCGCAGACAAAAGCCGCCGCCTTATTCCACCCGGGACCTCCACGACGGTTGATGTCATGGGTCAACCAAGGGTTCAACTGGGGCCGTCAAGGACGTGCCCCTACTGCAGGGCCGGATTCGAGATCTCCAAACGAGGGAGGTCGATATGGTGGTGGTGATGCAGGTTATGCTGATTAGGCGCCTCCCGCCTGGCAAACGCCGCCTCTCCGCTATGGGAGTTTAACCGAGGGCCCACCGATTCTTCAACACTTCATGGGTATGACACCGGAGATGTACAAATTATTCTTCGGATCGCAAGAGGTGCGCCCGAATTGACCGAGGATGCTGGCCTAAGCTGCAATCGCCTCGATACTCAAGTAAGTAGTTCCGAGTCCGACATACCGCTTGCCTTCCGATGATTCGCTTTATGACTAACTTCCTTCTACACAGGAGTGGATAGCGAAGCAAATTGATATGGTGTCCGCCCTCCCCGAGACCGGCCGATCCCGTGCTGGTCCGGATGTTTGAGGTTGCGCCTGCAGAGAAGACAAGGGGAAAGGTGAGCTACTGCCTCGCCTAAGAGGAGGCTCTTTGAAAGAGGGGGATCGAGAATCCTCCTCCAAGGGGAGAAGAGGATCGCCCGAGGACCTGGGCAAAAGCCCTAAACGGGGAAGAAATTCGCCAGAGGGCCCTGTGATCCGGGAGGCCCCGCCGCACAATCTCCTTAAAGAGTCAGCCTCCAACGAGCCGTAAGTAGAAAGAAAGGATTTTATAATAAGGGACATCCCTATTTGTGCTTCGAGGATAACTAAAGTTTTACTTTGTAGTTCGGATTCCGCCCTCGCAAATGAGCTTGCCTTCGGGGACCTTCGTCCGAGATGATAGTGAGTGAGACGCCCGGCCCGGGCGCTGCCGGATAGGGCGGACGAGCTCGAAGTGTCGCCACGAGGGAGCCTCCTGTTTGGCAAAGCCGATAGTTCGCGCCAACCGGTGTACGCTGAAGGATCTGCTTGAGAAGGCGTTTATTCGTAAGATCACCACGCATTGATGAGCATGGTGATTGAAAGGATTTCGTTCACGGAGGCGGAAGGTGTACAATGCCGCCGAGTTTGGGCGCGGGTTTGAGGTACGAAAATGACACACCTTTTAACAGCTTTTGCATATAGAATGCACTCGTGATAGATAGTAGCCTCGAGACTCGGTAGGTTGTCAAATCGACGCTGCGTCGAGGATCAAAATCGCAGGTTTAAATTCCGCCGTGCCGATGCAGGTAGGGCGTCGTCCGGGGCCAGCTGGACCGATGGAGTTGCCGAACTAAAGCGGTAACTCGATGTTGCGGATGCGACATCACGCTGGTCAACAGCGCGATTTGATGAGTCGCAAGATAAGTGTTAATGCTGTCACTTGGTAAGGGAGCCGAAGCCGCCTCACAACATGTGCGGAAATGCGATAGTGCCGCTGCTAGGGAGAGCCTTCGGGCCGAACTTGCTCAAGCCAAGGAGCAGGCCAAAGGAGTACGCGGCGGCTCTCGAGGGCGGCCGAGGAGTTAGCGGTTAAAGGGTCGACACTGCGGAGTAGGGAAGAGATGGCCAAATGGCCATGAAGAAGATGCTACCGACCGCAATGAGTCTTTGGGAAGGAGCGCTTAGCGGGCAAGAAGACCTGCGGAAGGACACCGCCGGTTAAGGATGCCCGCCTGCAATGCGGCTATAAAGGAAGAGCTGCGCCAGCCGAGATATTGTAGCCGGTAAGCCTTTTTCGCTGCGCCAAGGTTTACGGATCCAAAATATGCTCACCGCTGGCCAACTGGGGTTCAGAGGACCCTTATATGGACTTAGTAAATGAAAGCGGCGATGCCGCTAGTATTTTCGCCGTATGATCACAAGACTAAGAGCTTTTTTGGTCTCAATTCCATAGTCCGAGCGTTCACTTCCGCTGACCGACTGCTTGGCCGAGTGGGCTGAGCTAAATAGGTTGTCCGGCTATGACGGATATAGTGACCCATATCCGCCGGATAGGCCCCAGCCAAGAGTTACTTTGGCTTATTGCAGCAATTTCTTGGGCGGTGCCGCATATCAAGGCGATTGTCGGTGTCAAACCGCGGATCTCGGTAGGGGGTCCCAACCGTATGCCTAGGCGGATGGTAACAGAGACAAGGGACACGATGTTTTACCCTGTGTTCGCCTCTTGATGGAGGTAAAACCCACGCCCCGCTTCGATTGATATTGATATTGTGGATGTTTACAAGAGTGATCTACCACGAGATCAAGGAGGCTAAACCCTAGAAGCTAGCCTATGGTATGATTGTAAGGGTTGTTGATGTTGTTCTACGGATCAGAGCCATCCGTTTATATAGACACCGGAGAGGGCTAGGGTTACATAGAGTCGGTTACAATGGTAGGAGATCTACATATCCATATCTCCAAGCTTGCCTTCCACGCTAAGGAAAGTCCTTCCTGGACACGGGAGAAGTCTTCAATCTTGTATCTTCATAGTCTTGGAGTCCGGATGATGATGATAGTTCGCCGATGATAGTCCAGCCGATGACGATAGTCCGCTATCCGACACCCCTAACCGACTCCCGAATAAGGTTATCGCCCATGCCGGGTTGACCATGATTGGAATCATGGCAACATGCATTACGCGGGGGTGCAGCCACTACAATATAGGGGCCACCCTATGTGGGATTTCAACGGGAGGACGATACACTGGCCATGGCATTAAGCAGTCGGATTCGCCAAGATCCGTGACGATCTTGTCCGCCTGTATAAGGGGAGAAGGAGGATTTCTTCAACGAACCTGCTAAATGGGTTTTCCATGACCGTCTTTGGGTAAGTTAACACTCAGCGTGTCCGACCTGCGTTTTTGAAACTTTAAGTTTTTATATTGTGTTCTTCTTTCGACGCAGAACTGCGCCTGCATCGTGGAGGGCATGCTAAGTCCGCTCCGCAGCCCGAGGATCCAGAGAGATCCCGGATCCGCCCCAAGAGGATCCGACATAAAGGTGGAGCTAATCGACGGGTGTTCCACCAGCTCAGATGGATAATGCTTTAGTCGCCATCACGGCCGACTATCCCGACTATATCCGCTTCCTGTGTGATTGCGACACCGCTATTCCTTCCTTGCTTATTTCACCACCGCTTATGATGGTACTGCAGGAGGCGCCCTAGGGCGAGAAGCCGAGCTCATGTGGCTGACCAACAAGGCCGCCTGACCAAGAGGCGGAAGAGGAGCGTGGATCGGAAACATCAGCGCAAAGGTGTAGCTCACAATTCCAGTATTTAGAGCAACGCTCCTAGAAGCGCTTGAGTGCTCATGACTTTATAGGAAAAAGCGCCCCACGGATCAAGGGCATGGAAGTTGTCAATCCAACCTCTACCACCCGGCTCCCGCACCCGTCGAGGGGGGAGGCGAGCGAAGGCGCGAGCCGACGCTCTCCGACGGAGGATGCCGAGCATCGTCCGCCACCAAGTCTAAGGTGGAGAATGCCTCAATCACAAAGCGCCACGGACAAGATTTCGTGACGCATGCTTCTCCCCGAGGCGCTTGAATGCCTTTAACACGGGACGCGCGACCTTCGTGCTGCTCAAGATGGTTTTATCGAGCTACGGAGCAGAGATGTAAAAGACATACGGGTAAGAGAATTTAATAGTTATATATGCCAAGAGCTCCCGAGACTTAAAGTAGTTATATTAAACTGATTTAAGGATCATATGAAACGAGGATCTTACCGAGAAGAATACCCAACTGTCTCAGAGCTGCAAGAGTGCAAGGCCCAACTTGAGGCCGACATGTTCGGGCGAGGAGGAAACGCAAGGACCTCTCCCCGTAACGCATTATTTTAGAAAGATAAGTAGCGTTGCCTTTTGCGCAAGTCTAAAAACGACATTAGGTGCCGGCGGACAAGATCCGGACAGTAAGAACTTGCGCCAACTAAAGGCCGGCGAGAGGGTGCTGCATAAGGTGCAAAGATGAAAGGAACAAGCTCCTGGATGCCCATGCCCAGCTTGGAGAAGAGTTGAAAGGCGCTCGCCGAGCTGTCGGGCCCGTTAGGAGAATCAGCGCTTTGCCGCTGCATATATAGTAGTGCTTGAGCGAACTCTTTGAAAAGAAGAGTTCGGGCGAGGAAGTCAATTTGATGTAATATGTCCGCAGGTATGCTCGCTGTGTCGCCTGCTGAGGAGATGCCCGTGAATAACGGGTGATCAACTTCCTAATTGTTGCAACCGATCGAACGAAGTTCGCAGGCTATGAGCGCGCCATCCAGCGTTATGGCCAG
Organism: Aegilops longissima; assembly: GCA_021605205.1. NCBI lineage: Eukaryota > Viridiplantae > Streptophyta > Magnoliopsida > Poales > Poaceae > Aegilops > Aegilops longissima. Next base: position 12,830 of record JAHIAM010006419.1, on the reverse strand, counting down.
CCTTATCCATACCCGAGTGTCTTGGGGAGCTATGGAGAAGCTGCAGAGAGCGGTGGCGCCCATTTATGGAAGATTTCTGCCGCCGCTAAGGTGCCAGGAGGCCGGCCATGGTAAAGACGCTGCACAAGAAGGCGGATCCCAACCACATGGTCAAGTCGGACCTATGGGGCCCGATGGGAAGGAGATCCCTCGTGAGTTTAGTATACGCCAAGTGGAGTTGGTCAGCTAAATTTTCCCAACAGACTGTAAATTAGACAACCTCGTTAGACGGGATTGAGGAACAATACAATCAACGATTTGACAATGTATTATAAAATGACATACAAAATGCCTTCTAGCCGGATTGTAGATCGCTTGTCTTTGCCGAATTTTTCGCTTCGACTCGACCCTAGAGTCCGGAGTGTCCGAATACCTTCTCGTTATGAAACAACCGGGTATGCATGGAGACCAGCGTGAGGGTCATCAAGGCTTTATCGCATAAGTGCCCAACTAGTTATGTTATATTACATGGGTAGTAAGAAACATCTTCCAGGAGAATAGTTCCGTAAGGGTTCCTTTCTTCGGGTGGTATGCCCTAAAGTGCATGTCCGGACTGAGAAAAGCAGGTAAAACATCCGGGGCAGATAAATAAGTGGATAAAAATCATCTTTAAGTCACCGACCAATATTCCCTTAAGAACGCTTAGCTTTGGCTTCACCTACCGAGGTACACATCCGCCGACCGGCAAGAATAATCGCAGAGGTGCTCCTTTACCTCCTAGCCAACAATCGGGAACGAGGGGTTAGCAGTGAGCCGTGCAACCTAGCTTGGCCAAACTTAAGTCATATCGATGCATATAATGGTGAATAAAAGGTACATGTGGAGGCTTGACATGTGCCGGGCATGAAGCCCAGATAATTAAGCTTCCGTAAAGAAGCCCCTGGTATAATGAGTGCGGATAGCACATCAATTGTGCGCGAACGCTATGCAGGTAGGCCTTAAGGCTTGGATGAATAGGGTTGAGAAGAAAAAGATAAACAAAAGGCAGCTGAAGTAAAAAAATTGACGGGGAAAGGGACGAACTCTAGTCCGCGCCAGGCATAGAATCGCCGGAGGCGGGCTGCGCTCCATGGGTTCGCTCGAGTCGCTTATCCGATGCATCAGAGACGGTAGTACGCCCACCGGTCAGACTTGATCGGCGATGAAGGGGCCTTCCCATTTGGGCTTGAGCTTGTCCTTTTTTCTTGTCCGGCAGCGAGAACCAGTTCGCCAACGCTGTAAGTCTTGGCCCGCATTTCTCGCTTTGATATCTTCGAGCCTGCTGTTGATAGAATGCGGAACGAGCCTCGGCGACGCCGCGCTTCTTCCTCCAATGTGTCCAAGCTGTCCCGCCGATCCAACTCGCTTCTTTCTTCGCTCATGCGCACTCTAGGTGAGTCATGAATGATGTCGCAGGGCAAAACTGCTTCAGCACCAGATACCATAAAAATGGTGTGAACCGTAGTACGGTTAGGCGTTGTCCGCACCCAGCACATGTACCTTTGGCACCTAGCCTATATACCCACACCACTTGAGACCCTTGTACCCACACCAGTTCTCACCAAACGAGTTGCAAATGTTCTAAGTTACAGACACATATATACATGAAGAAAGCAATAGCAACATACAAACGATCAAGTCTAGGCTAACGGAACGGTCAAGTCAATCACATCATTCCTATGATTGATCCCGCTAATCAATGACAACTCATTATGGCTAGGAAACTTAACATCTATCTAGAATAACGATCTAGTCAATAGAGCTATCATGACAATAGTTATGTTTCTTATTATTTACCATGGTTATAATTATCTACTGAATAATACATATAGAATAAAATAATTAATCTCTACATTCCTTGCATAGTATTAGCCACACTGACCAAAGAAAGTTTCCACAATGAGATTTATGGAACGGTTACTAAACCATCTGATCTCAGAACCGTGTATCATCCAACGTAACTTCGAAGTAGGACCATTTCATGCAATGAATTCGTATTAGTATGCTGAACTTTGATCAGATTCGACTCATGAATGTAATCATATGGATATTGATGATGAGTATGACCATCTACACTATCGAACTATTGATGATACTGATGATAGATACTGACAATACTATCATATGAATTAGTTTTAGGTAATATGAATGATATTTAAAATTAGTATAGTATCTTACTTATTATATAAATTCCACACATATTTGTACAAATGCAACCTTCAATATGTAAAATTAGTCCCATCGCATTTGAGTTTATCTGATATTATCACCTTGATACTGTATGTATGTATTATTGTATGATGCTATTCTTTGTACGATGTATCACTCTGCTATCAATGTAGTTTCTCACCTTGTCACATCTTAGTTAGTCAATCAAGTATCCCATTATAGTCTGTAAGACGGTCGTTAGTCTTGGATGTAGTTTACATCTTGTATTGTATTTTTCGACTGTTTTACATTTTTTCATTCTTCTTAATTGATTAGTGTCTACTTGTGTGATGCTCGAGATAGTCTATTTTACTGCTGCATACAGTCTTGTAGTCATTGTGTGGAGTCGCTTATCCTTTCTATGCTATACTGGCCTTCCTCACTTTATGCCAATTTTTGTCAGCCCTGGGATGAATTTATGATGTCTGGTTTGTGTAGTATTATGGTATTTGTATACCCATGTGCTTATGATTTACTTTAGACGTTATCAACCGGGCACGACACTAGAGCCAATTTTGGTCTTGAACGCTTGCGCACATGAAGACTAGATCGATAGTCTCTGTTGCCTAAGCGTATTTCGCCTCTACGATCTCCTGCGGGTGACGTCTAGGCAGCGCACGCTACTACGATTCTTTACTTGTCATGCAACTGGGTAGGTAGACACGTAGTACAAAGATATATGAATAGCGTGGAAGAGCGGTATATACTGTTCTCTATCATCCTTATCGGCGCTCGAGCACCTCTTTTCATAATTGGCTTATTCTTATACTATCCTCCAGCTGCTAATCTTTTAGTGTCGAATTTTTGTGTGTGCTAGACCATTTTAGGCATCCAATACTTTCATGATTATAGCATGGATTTGTTCGCTAGCCACATTGATTATATCGCAACTAAGTCCTATCAAATGCAACTCTGTATATCCACATCCTAGCTATAAGAAGTTTCATACCAAAAATGTTGTTAATGCATTTTCAAAGTTTATTGGATCAAGGATTGTTGGAAAGAGGTAAGTAAAAAATAGATGTAAAATGAAAGAAAAAGAATGAGAAGTTAGATAATGACGACTAGGGATACATAGGAATGGAAAAAAAAAAGAGAACATGAAAAACAATTTAAAGAATATCCTGTTGATTCTCATAGTTAATGAATTCTGATAATAAAATCAGAATTGTAGTATAAAGAAAATGATGTTAGAAAAAATATGTAGATAATAGGTGAAAATGACGGATAGAGGAAGAAGTATGAAGATAATGAGGTCATGCAATATCAAGAAACAATATCAAAGATTGTGAAGTGATAAGAAAGTATAATAGAAAGATGAAGAAGGTAAATAACAAAGAACAAACTAAATAGAAGAAGGTAAGCAATATTATTAAATAAATCCATAGTTGGAATTTAATAATAAATTACCAATGGTATGAGGAAATATTGTTATTATAATTAGTAATTAATTATATTTAAATTAACCTAATTGTAGCTTTAATCATGATGTAGATCAGAAATAGACAAAGTATCATTAGGATTAATAGTTTGCAATTACATCGTTACCCGGTATAATATAAGCAAGGATTCCAAATGCTGTTAACTGCACATATTGACTAATTTACATGTAGTTTAATTAAGTAACATTTATAGTTGTTTATGCAAATCGTGACATGTTAATTTTATTAACTAATTTTTATCTTGGCCACCATAAGATTCATATTTATACATTTATAAATTTTCAATGCTATAAGTATAATGTTTCATGAAAAATTTTAAATGGAATTTCATTGTAAAATTTGTTTGAAGCATTTCAGATATCTCGACTATTTAATAATGTCTAAAGGTATAGATGATTGGTATATTGCAATGTTTGATTTGAATGAATTTCAATGATCACTAATATATGCAATGGTATAATGATACTGATTAATGTTATGCATTACAAATAATATGTTTCTAATGATATTTAATGATGGTATGTTATATAGATCAAAATTTACCTTTAATTAGTTAAATCAGGCCTGACTTATCATATGACTGATGACTTTTTATTATGATACATATCGGTACTGTCTTTTGAAGTTAATATTGGCTGTTGATGTCCTACATCAATGGAATGTTATGTACGCGAATTAGAAATTATAACAAAATTTCATTTTGAAGTAATAAGGCATGTTATGCTGAACAATCCCATATTTTGCTAATCTGCGTTCACTTCAGTAGATGATTGCTAGTGAAATTCAATTCTGACATAACTTATACTACACATGAGTTTGTACCAATTCATGGGCTACGATAGATATTAATAAAAATGGTGACTTATGTTCATGAAACGATTTTTGGCAACTTACGAATTCACAAAGCCTTAAGCTTTTGATCATTCATTGGCGATACTTAGTGAATTGCGCCTCATATACAACACATTATAAATTTAGATATGCAATAAGTTGATGTCACAGAATCAAGCAAACATGATATCATTGGAATTTTTATGTGTTTCATTGATGCATAGAATTATGATAGTCTAGTTCATTACAACGTGTTTATCGCGTTTGCTTCCATGCAGCCAGTAAGGTTGTCAAATGGTTTTCCGCAAGTATCTTTCGCATTGTTCTCTCAGAATTTGCTAGCATCTACACTAATAACGTTTAAATTTTCGACGAGCATACAATTGTACCAATTTCAGATGCTGCCAGGCGTTGATGTCCGTTATTTCGATCCTAGCATTAAATTTATGACATAATCAGTGTGCATGTGTTAGTTAGATCCATAAGTTACAACCATGTGTTCGAGTTTCTATGATACCAATTCTGAACCTACCGGTATTTTGCAATCTTCGAGTGTTTCTATCACGCTCATTGCAGACTACAGTCGGTTTAACCGCAATGAAGCTTCAAGCAGCGCTGTCAGCTATTTCCTTATCACGACTTATTATGTATGTCCAACCTTGCCAAGCCAGTGCTGTGCAATGTAAGCACGTTTCGTTCATGAGTCGGGGTTGCACATGCACAAGCTGCTCATATGTGTCTGACTTCATGCCGATCAACTGTCATTATCACCTCCTGACCATTCAGAATGGCACATGCTCATACCATGCCAGTAAGGAAGCCTCATCAGATCGTTACCCAGCAGAGCACGGAGTTCGGGTAACCGTTATTCCACTCTGATCTCTTTCCCAATTGAGTGCCCAAATCCAGCTTATGGCAACAGGTTTCGCTGCCCAAACCCATACTTGGCTGGAGAGTCGCAGTCCGAGTTATTCTGGGTACCCCAAAACCCTTGTTTTGCCAACACACATCCAGCCCAAAAGGGCATTGTACCTTCATGGAAATGGCAGGCAATAGCAGGCCTCAACAGCTTAACATACACTGGGCTCATAACCAGCAGGAATGTAAAATCCCTAGTCTTGCCAAGGCCAACCAAACCAAGTGTCTTCCGGTTCGATGATAACCGGTTACCCGCCGAGCACTATTTTGGCAAAGTGCTGCTGGTGCTCAAAAATGTTACGCTCAATGAACGCTATATGATGTAAAATGATATTTATGATGTAAGCGCCTTTTATACTTGTGCGTCAAGTAATAGAATATTTTATGCGGCCGCTCATGTATAGCGTGTATAACCCGAAGATGGCAGCCGTTGTTTCATCCCCACGCACAAGGTGCGGGGTGTTCGCAAAAATAGCGCCACACTTAATCCGGACGCCTCGGTCCTGTAAAGGAGGTGGTAGAGTAGCAAACGAGGCAACCAGACTATAATGCTTTATCACTTTCACTTAGCCATGGAGTTCGAGGGTGGGCTACGATAGCCCTCGGGGCACCAAGGCCTCCGAATTTGGGGCGCCAGATGTGCCTGGCCGAAACGCCCTTCACAAAGCGGAGGAATCCTAAACATTCCTATGGTCGATCGAGTGGTTGACCAGCTCTCGCTGTATCATGACACCGCCGCTTTCATCGAGGTGCTCGCCAATTTAACTCGGGGCACAATCGCAGAGTTCTCCGAGCCGCTTAGCCATGATACGGAACGAAGGCAGCAAAACACAGGAGCCGGGCAAACCCAACATTTGACCAAAGACATGATTCGAGCTGATGCATATAAGGCCTAACTCGAGACGCCGAACACTCCCAAGGTGTTCGGTCTTTATAATAGCAGCAAAACAAAGCCCTAAGCCCCTTGTGTCCGTGCACGGCAGGTTCTATGGCGCTGCCGATGCCAAAACGCCAGCTCCACTCGTTATAATGATAAACCAGGGATTATAGCAACAAGAGACAGAAGAAAGGTTTACATAGGGTCTTAGTCCGAAAAGAGTCCTTGCAACGGGTCCCTACCGCACGCTCAGCCTGTGTTCCGCGCAGCCAGATCCTCGACGGTGTGCACGCGTTCATCGTCAAAAAGAGAGGAACTTGGTTGGAAAAGAAATCGTCGAGAAAGTGCATAAAAATTGAAATGTAGATTAATAAAGCTGAGCCTATGCTAGCTCATTATGGCTTATATGTGCAAACCCTGTGAAGGGGTGCGCTAGGTAGCCCTAGTTTATTTATTCCGACTCGCCCACCGTGTCCGGGTCTCAAAGCACTTTTAATGAAATGATGCCACGGGACTGGCATTTTAAGCGTAAGAGACGCGTAATGTGGTATTGCATTGAAGCGGACGAAAGCTTCCCGTCCCCAAAGGATGCTTGATAGCTACTTTGAAATGGGGCGAATGAAAGGTTAGTTGTCTCGCCGGAAGTTGTCGTGACTCAAACACAACTTCTAGTAATAATGAGACTGCACCGGCGTAAGGGCCGCGCCACTCCTTGAAGGAAGTGCGGCTATGCCAATTGCAGATGGTCTATCCCAACTATGGATTGTGTCCGGATCTAGCAGGTTTGAGTCACCGCCGGCCCAAAGCCTCGGGTGAATTTTAGTCCGCTCATTATGGGATCCCATATCGTGGCAGTCTATCCTGCTTTGATACTTCGACTAATCCAGATGGTCGAAAGTGATTGGTTTTGACATCCAATCTCGTGTTCCTGGTGGACCGTCGACACTTGTCTTAGCGAAAAGCCGTGTTGGTTTTCCGATTATCACGGAAGCGAAGTTTACTGCTTTTGACTTCTTGTGGGAAAGTCTTTGACTTCCGTGCTCGCGGTGGGGTTCGCATCGCCCTCGCCATGATCGAGCCCCTTGTGTCCGGCGTGAGTCTGCTGGACTGTTTAAAACCCAACAATTTCAGTTGGTATGGTTTGCGTGCCTTCCGAGGTATCGGATTTGACATATCCGATCTAAAATTTTGTTTAAATTTGGTAGCTCGCTCTGCTGTCCTTAAGAGGCCGTGGTTTTATTGTTTGGTCATGAAGTTATTGAATCCGGCGTTGACCGCCGTGTCTTTGGGCTTTTTTCTTTATTCCGCGCTGATCTTTCCTCGGCCGTGACTTTCCGCTTCCATCTCCGATCTCGGATGTACTGGTCGCTGGTGCTGCATCTTGCTAGCTACTGTCTTCTCCTGCGCAAAGCGCCATGAGGCTTGTTAGCGGCCATTGTTCTTGGCTTCTTGGCCGAGGTGTCCGGCGAGCCATTCGCCCTGGACGCTTGTGTTTAAAAGCTGCTAAGGCTTCCGTCCGACAATGACTATTTGGTTCTTTTTGGTGAGGAACCTGTTCCTGAATTTAGCGCCGACTCTCCGGCTGTTGGGTTATATGACTCGATCGCTCAGATCCGGAGGGCGGACATAAGTCCCTTGAAAATTTGTTTAAACGCGCCCTCAAGCTCTTCCCAACTTCCAACAAGAGTTTCTCGGGAGGCTTTTGAGCCAAGGCCGAGCTGGCCCTTTGAGCTTGAGGGGTAGGTATTTTATGGCGTGAGATCATCTCCCTAGCCATGTGTATGTGTAGTATGTAATCTTCATCCGCATCCGGGTCTGTTGTACCGTCAGATGCCTCTATGTTCATGGGTTTGAAACCCGCTGAAATTCATGATCCAAAGACCTCATCGGTAAAACATAGCGGTGTGCGCGCCCATGTATTTGGGTGTGCCGCTGTCTTCAACACTTGTTGTGTTGTGTTACTCCTGGCCCTTTTTGGCCCGTAGATGGACCTAGTTGGGCCGTCTGCTTTCCTGTGATTATAATTGCTTGTGCGCAGCCCCGCTTGTCGCTGGCCTATCATCTGCCGCCTATCCGCCAGTGGCCTCTTTATTTTTGACCGTGAAGGCTCTATGGCTTCCTCACAAATTCGCAGCAACTTGCGCTCGGTAGTTTCTTGTTTGATGGCCATTGCCATATTTGTCTCGCAGTCTTGAATACTTTGCTCCACTCCATTCTCGATCGTGTCTTCGCTATTTTGAGCTCGCTTTCTCCTTCTTCAAACTTTGCAAGTGGCGATCAGTCTTTGTGTATGTTCTTATGCTCCGTGTTGTGTCCGGACTGTTGATTGCCCGTGAAGGGGTTGATTATTCGCTCGCCCTGTTCGTCGTCCGCTGGTTTGCCCGCTCTATCTCTCGGGTCATTAGGAAGGTTGCTTTGATCGAGGCGGACTTAGGGCAGCGCTTCACGCCGCCGCTTTTTATCGGCGGGATTATCTCTCCGCCGCCCCGTTGTTCCTCGTTATTGCTTCCTTAGGGTGTCCACCATGTATATGTCGATGAAGAGGTGGTCTTCCAGGTCCTCGTAGGCACCGGTTCTGGTAGTCTCCGCATCGCCGCCCATACCGCCGATGTCTTCGGAGTCGAGTCGAGTACGCCGGTTAAATCGCCGACGGTGGCTACGTAAATAGGTGGTGGGTGGGCTCAATTTCTTCGCCGTCTGCTGCCCCAACCATCCTGGCCGAAGTTCGCCATGGCTTCCGTGATAGCGAGAGATGCTTCAGAATTTACGATATCGCCAAGGGCGAAAAGCCGAAAGATGTCCGGAGCGGTGAATTCATGATCGGCGCCCAATCGGATTCGACCGGCAGGGGCGCAGGAGGTTCGGGTCCGCAGAGTCCGCACCTCGAGTCATGAGCTTTATGCGGACAAGGTAAGTGTTCGCCCATCGCCAGAGAAGTTGCAGCTCCCGAGGCGGTGTCCAGCCATCCGCCCTCGATCCGAGCGATCGGCTCCGGACTATGGGTCGGAGCGGATTGCAGCGGCCTCCAAGGTGCCGTCCGCGCAGAGTTAGGTCATGCCCATCGTGACAGCGCGCACGCCGGCTGTGGCTCGATCCATCAAGATCAAGTCCCCGCGATATCGGCCGTGAAGTTTAGGCTTCCAAACCTGACTCGACGGCCAGGGCGAAGCTGATCTGCTCCAGATGGCCAAGTGAGTTGGCTCGCAGGCGCGCCAATCACGAAGATCTATCCGGGAGAAAAGTCTCACCCAGACTGTGTCGTTATTGATTGAAGAGGCCATCACGCCTATCGGTGACGACATAGAGGAACTCTCAATGAAAGCACCAATGTCGGTGTCAAACCGCGGATCTCGGTAGGGGGTCCCAATGCAGGCCTAGGCGGATGGTAACAGGAGACGAGGGACACGATGTTTTACCCAGGTTCGGCCCTCTGATGGAGGTAAAACCCACGCCCCTGCTTGATTAATATTGATATTGTGGATGTTTACAAGAGTAGATCCACCACGAGATCAAGGAGGCTAAACCCTAGAAGCTAGCCTATGGTATGATTGTAAGGGTTGTTGTTCGTCTCACGGATCTAGAGCCATCCGTTTATATAGACACCGGAGAGGGCTAGGGTTACATAGAGTCGGTTACAATGGTAGGAGATATACATATCCAGACGCCAAGCTTGCCTTCCACGCCAAGGAAAGTCCCATCCGACACGGGCTAAGTCTTCAATCTTGTATCTTCATAGTCTTGGAGTCCGTCGATGATGATAGTCCGCCAATGATAGTTCGGTCGATGATGGTAGTCCGCTATCCGACACCCCTAATCCGGGATTCCTCAGGGCGCCGCCTCCCCTAGTCCAATTCGACCTCCCTTGGGGGTGCACCACCCCTATGTGGGCTGGTGCTCCCTCCTATGGCCCATATCTTCCCCGGTGGTTCCAAGAACTCCCCAGCATTCGATATGTACCGATACATTCAAACACTTCGTGTCCGAATACTATCATCCAATATATCAATATTTACCTCTCAACCATTTCGAGACTCCTCTTCATGTCCGTGATCTCATCCGGACTCGATCAACATTCGTCACCAAATCATATAACTCATAAAATACAAATCGCCATCGAACGTTAGCGCAGGACCTCTACGGTTCAAGAACTATGTTGACATGACCGAGACACCTCTCCGTCAATAACCAATAGCAGAACCTAAATGCTCATATTGGTTCCTACATATTCTACGTAAGATCTTTATCGGTCAACCCGTAATGACAACATACATCATTCCCTTTGTCATCGGTATGTTACTTGCCCGAGATTCGACCGACGGTATCTTCATACCTAGTTCAACCTCGCACAAGAAGTCTCTTTACTCGCTCAGAATGCACCATCCCGCAACTAACTCACTAGTCACATTGCTTGGAAGGCTTATCATGATGTGCATTACCGAGAGGGCCCGAGATACCTCTTCGATACTCGAGTGACAATCCTAATCTCGATCTATGCCAACCCAACAAAGACCTTCGGAGATACCGAGAGCATCTTTATAATCACCCAGCCACGCCAGGACGCTTGATATCGCATAAGGTATTCCTCCGTATTCGGAGTTGCATAATCTCATAGTCAAAGGAATATGTATAAGTCATGAAGAAAGCAATAGCAATAAAACTTAATGATCATTATGCTAAGTTAACGATGGGTCTTGTCCATCACATCATTCTCCTAATGATGTGGTCCTGCTCATCAAATTACAACACATGTCTATGGTTAGGAAACTTAATCATCTTTGATTAACGAACTAGTCTAGTAGAGGCTTACTAGGGACACCGTGTTTTGTCTATGTATCCACACATGTATCAAGTTTCCAGCTAATAAAATTCTAGCATGAATAATGAACATTTATCATGATATAAGGAAATATAAATAACAACTTTATTATTGCCTCTAGGCATATTTCCTTCGCCTCCCACTTGCACTAGAGTCAACAATCTAGATTACATTGTAATGATTCTAACAACCGCTGAGTCTTGGTGCTGATCATGTTTTGCTCGTGGAAGAGGCTTAGTCAACAGCTTCTACCACATCCGATTCGTATGTATTTTGCAAATCTCTAAGTCTCCTCCTTGACTTGATCACGGATGGAGTTGAAGCGCCTCTTGATGTGTTTGGTTCTCTTGTGAAATCTGGATTCCTTCGCCAAGGCAATTGCTCCAAAGATTGTCACAAAGATTTTCATTGGACCAGATGCACTAGGTATTACACCTATATGAACTGCTTCATCCAGATCTTCATTTGCTGCTCAAGCAGCTATATACTTCGCTTCACACGAGATCCCGCCACGACGCTTTGCTTGGAAGAGCACCAACCGACAGCTCCACCATTCAATATAAACACGATCCGGTTTGTGACTTAGAGTCATCCGGATTAGTGTCAAAGCTAGCATCGACGTAGCCATTTACGAAGAGCTCTTTGTCACCTCCATAAACGAGAAACATATCCTTAGTCCTTTGCGTACTTCAGATGTTCTTGACCATTGTCCAAAGGATCCACTCGGATTACTTTGGTACCTCCTCGCTAGACTTATAGCAAGGCACACATCAGGTCCTGTACACAAGATTGCATACATGATAGAACCTATGGTCGAGGCATAGGAAATGACTTTCATTTTCTATTAATCTTATGTTGGTCGGGCATTGGGTCCGACTCAACTTCACACCTTGTACCACGTGCAAGAACCCTTTCTTTATCGATCCATTTTGAACTTCTTCAAAACTTTATCAAGGTATGTGCTTTGTTAAAGTCCACTTAAGCCGCCTTGATCTATCTCTATAGATCTTGATGCCCAATATATAAGCAGCTTCACCGAGGTCTTTCATTGGAAAACTCTTATTCATGTATCCTTTATGCTATCCAGAAATTCTATATCATTTCCAATCAACAATATGTCATCCACGATAATATTAAAATGCTACAAAGCTCCCACTCACTTTCTTGTAAATACAAGCTTCTCCAAAAGTCTCAGATAAAACCATATGCTTTGATCACCTCATCAAAGCGATATTCCAACTCCGAGATGCTTGCACCAGTCCATAAATGGATTGCATGAGCTTGCACACTTTGTTAACACCTTTAGGATCGACAAGACCTTCCGTTGCATCATATACAACTCTTCTTTAAGAAATCCATTAAGGAATGCAGCTTTGACGTCCATTTGCCGATTTCATAATCACAAAATGCGCAATTGCTAACATGATACGGACAGATTTAAGCATCGCTACAGTGAGAAGGTCTCATCGTAGGCAACTCCTTGAACTTCTCGAAACCTTTCGCAACAAGTCGAGCTTTGTGGACAAGAATATTACCATCAACGCCGCCTTCTTCTTGAAGATCCATTTAGTCTCTATGGCTTGCCGATCATCGAGCAAGTCAACCAAAGTCCATACTTTGTTCTCATATATGGATCCCATCTCAGATTTCATGGCCTCAAGCAATTTCATGAATCTGGGCTCATCATCGCCTCATAGTTCGTAGGATCGCCATGGTCTAG
>JAHIAM010006418.1:0-68339 GCA_021605205.1 Aegilops longissima | reverse complement strand
GATGTTTCTAGACCATGACGCCTAACCGTCTGGAAGAAGCACAATCTTCAAAGGTAATAAGCGCCGATCCACGCAGGATCAATCTCTTCAAGGATGCTCAATCACTTTGGGTTTGTAGGGTTTGGTTTTTGGGTTTTTCCTCACTCGATGATTTTCGCCAAAGTCCTCAGAGGATGGGTTGCTCTCAAATGACAAGTGTCAAGTTTCTTCGAGCAGCCAACCAGCTAGTGGTTGTAGGGGCGGCTATTTATAGCCTAGGGAGCAGCCCGCATGATAAGACATAAATGCCCTTCAATGATATGACCGTTAGGTGGATAAGATATTTTGGGACAGTCATGCCAAGAAGACAAAGAACGGTCGGAAATTTGAATCTCAAATTCTCGTATTATCATGTTCTCATCGTAGGCAATCCAAGATCAAGCGAATTCCTAACTCTCACGTAATAAATTCTCAACGACTGTAAGAGCTTCGCTCACATCAAGAAATTGACTGAATCGTATGAGTTTTCCAAAGGCTTCACTCAAGGGATTGGTAGGTGTAGGATTTTGAGTTGAGCATCACATGGAAAATTTTCCTTAGTATTTCTCAATTTCTTTAACAAAGACGGTGTTTCCTATGACTCAATAAAGAGAAAATGAAACAACGAAAATGAAAGTCTTCACGCTTCATGTTCCTCAAATGAATACCAAGTCTTGAAGGTCACACCAATTTCTTCACTTTCAAAGTCTTCGTAAAGTCTTCGTAATAACAAAGTCTTCAAATAAGAACTTCATTTTAGGGTCGATTTTCTCAGAAACATCAAACTCCTCATAGACTTATAGACCTGTGTACACTCACAAACGATTAGATCCTTAACCTATAAGTCTTCAATACACCAAAATCACTAAGGCACTAGATGCACTTACAATCTCCCCTTTTGGTGATTGATGGCAATATAGGTTAAGTTTTCAACGGGATAAACATATGAAGTGTAAATACCGATAATGAGGAATTTGATTGCAAGATATAGAAGAACTCCCCTCAAGATGTGCATAGTGAGGAATTTGCTTTTGAGGCAATGCACATTTGAAGAGTTGAATCATGGAGATCTCCCCTATATCTTGTAATTCATACACGATTTGACATATAACATGAAGAATTTGAAATGCATGATGAGATATGGTGCTTGACGAATTCAGCATGCATGCGATAACATTAATGAGGAACAAGCATGCAAAATAACGATCAAGAGTATCGAGCTCAAGAAGCTCAAGAGAATCAGAGCATAGTGCAAGAGCACAAGGCATCAAAAGTATCAAAGCACCATCGGGTTTAAGATTACAACTCGATCCAATAAAAGTTTCGTAAGAACGAGAGTTGTAACTTAACAAAATAAATTGCCCACATAATAGACCCGCTTGAAGACTAACTCAAATTTCACCCTTTGTCATCGAATGACCAAAAGGATCAAACCGAGGACTAACGCCTCAAGAATTTCAAGTTGAAGAAGGAGCGCCAGCTTGTTGGGGTCGGTTGTTGTAGTAGGGCCTCGCCATGTGTCGCCCAAGTCTTCATTTTCATCAAGGTCGCGAGAGAAGAATAGGAGCTGGCCACCAAGGAAGGAACTTTGACCTTCTTGTATTTCTTCTGAGGAGGTGCGTACTACCAAATTCTTCCTTGAGTCCCATTGTTGTCGGGCTTCTTCCGATCAGAGACATGTGAAAGAACAGCCCAAAAGCGCTTGAAGGTTTCATGGAGGTAGTAGTGGTTTTTCTTCACTACATTGTGTGTTGAGGTCATGTTGTGAAGAATTGAACCAAACTGACGCTTGACCCATTTATGATTGTGATCAACCTTCTGATGAAGACTGAGGAGTAACTCACGATCAGTCATCACCCTGGGTGCAGTAGCTTGAGGACTTTGCTTGATTGAGGTATTTGCGGCAGAGTCATGTGTGGCGGAGTCATCATTGGTGGAGTAGGATGTAGCTTTGCGAAATTGTCCATCCAATGGATGAATGCCTTCATCGATCACAGTAGTGGCCTTGCCCTTGTCATCAGCTGAGGTAAATGTCCGTTTGAGGACTTCAATCAAAATTATTTTATTTGGAATTGGAACATTTCCGCGGGTACTTATTTTTTACTTTTTAGAAAGTAAAGTTCTTTTTCAAAGATTACCCCTGTCTTTGTTTATGCTTCGGGGGGCAAGTAGCTGCAGTGGTTCAGAGTATCAGCCTTGTAATTGAGTGAAGACCCTGTCCTGATGAATCTCATTATCCAAGGCACATAAGGCTTTAGCTCAAATGGTGACATAGCAATGTTTGCCAGAGTCCTCATGAAGAAATCATGGAAGTTGATGGGAACGCCATGGATGATGTTGAAAAGCATATTCTTCATGATGCCAATGACTTCTTCATCATTCGAGTCGTGACCTTTGATAGGACTCATTGTCTTCGCTGAATCCGTAGACAGTCCAAGGCACATACACAATTCCTTGACGAGGAATTTTGTTCTGGGGCCTGCCTTGGCTTCAAAGGCTTCATCAACACTTGCATACAAAGTGATTGAAAGTTCTAGTTCGCTGTAGATACAACGAGCACCGCCAAGTGGAGGACTCGAGTGGTAGAGCACGGCAATTCAGCTTGTCGGTGCCTTGTAGTGAGTGTTTTCAGACATCCAGCCTAGCACCCATGAGTTCACGCCTTCAGCTGCCTCCGTGATGTGCAGCGTTGCATAGAATTGAAGAATGAGTTCTTCATTCCAATACATATATCGCAGAAATTCGTAAGTCCCGGCCGTGAAGAACACCGAGGACCTGCTCAAAGCCCGGCAGAGACTCCATGTCCACATGAGGAATATGAGCATGATCAAGACTTTGTCTTTATTGAAAAGCACCGAGGAATAGAAATTGGCTTATCGGGCAGTCCGTAAACGCTTCTTCCTTATGCAAGCGTAATCATATGGATTGTAATCATGAAGAATACATGCTCGCTAAAGAAGTCTTCAGCCTTGAACTTTTGCTTTGTTGAGAAGGGATCCTTGGCTTTGGCAAGGAGTGTCGCTGAGTTGCATCACGCCTCTGAATCGCAATCTCAGTTCTTCAGTCGAGGAATTTCTTGTTCCTCAATAGGTGCAATCCGAG
The DNA here is from genome assembly GCA_021605205.1 of Aegilops longissima. Lineage (NCBI taxonomy): Eukaryota > Viridiplantae > Streptophyta > Magnoliopsida > Poales > Poaceae > Aegilops > Aegilops longissima. Next base: position 65,219 of record JAHIAM010006418.1, on the reverse strand, counting down.
GATCAGCAGAAGCAGTTCATCAGCTTAGTGGCTGGAATTTCTTCAGTGACGATGAAGTGGGATGAGTTTCTTCAGAGCCCATTTGAACAGAGGAGCAGGGACCGAGGTATCTGCTGGATTGGGGTGAAGAGTGGAGAATTTGGATGTCGACTTTCCCAAAAGTCATCATTCATTACCGGGCGCTTGTGCTTCCAATATCCACATCTTCTTCAAGTTCTCAACACCGCCTCTTCACCGTGAACCGAGGCATAGGTGAGGAAATGACTGGGGTTGAAGGGATTGCTTCCACTTCAATTTCTTCATCTATCTGCTCGACGGCAAGCAGTAATGATTTTCTTCATCGATCCGCTTGGGATCACATAATCTTCATCAAAAGGAACAAGGCCCTTTGATGGAATTGAGGAAATTGGAACATCATCAATTGATTTTCAAAGGAGCTCGCTATTGGCTTCATTTTCTTCGCAGTCAAGAATTTGACGAGCTGATGCTTTCCGCTTCTTCACAAAGAGCTCGCTCGCAGCCTTGGTCTTCTTCACATCGAGGCGATGGAAGAATTGGAGGGTGTTGGCGCAGGAGGAGCCGAGGAATCTGGATGATTTTCCTCATGCGAATCGATGCAGCTTGCCTCGACTTGTTCGCTTTTTCAGCGCACTACTAGTGGATGCGCCGCAATTTCTTCAGCGCTCGAATGGGATCATCAGCCCGAACTGCATTTTCTTCAAGAGCTCGAATTCATCAAAAGCAGGCATAGTTCTTCAGCTATTGAGCCGAGGCTCCACCGAGGAATTTCATGTTGCGCTAGCAGCAACATTTAGAACTTCTTCACAAAGTTGACGAATCTGACCTTGGCTCCTTGCCAATCAGATAATAAGCATCAAGTTTTTGCCGAGGGCTTGATTTCATTCGACCTTGAGAAGTTCCTCCGTGTCATTTTGACAACGCTTTTCTTCGTGAACTTCTCCTTTCGTATTGAGCTTTCTTGATCTCTTGCCTTTTCAAACTTCCATTTCTCTCGTGATGAAATGAGTCAACATATGACTTTGTCCAGTGTCGATGAAAATCAGGCAAAGGGGTATTTGGATCCTTGTGCCGTAGATCAATATAATCGAGGATTTTCCTCGATCCAACAGCAGAGGCACATATGTGCCTTTGGCTCTAGCGGCCCTTTCTTGGCATCTCTCGATGATTTCCGCAAGTTCATCATCATCAGCCTCATCATCTTCGTGTGGCTCTTGAAAGCAACCTGCTTTTTCTGGGACTTGGTCGAGGACCTCGCCCACTGGGCCTTAGTCTTCAGCAGAGTCGGGCCAGATGAAGACTTTGGTGCAAATTGAGGAACTTGCCGAGACACCAGAGGCAATGGAGAAGCTCAGCAGTCCTTTGGCACGGGGCCGATGCACAGTGCCGAGGACTTTGTCTGAATGCCGAGGATGTTGGAGGAGCAGGAGCAGATGAGGAATTGGCCGAGGGCAATGTCAAGAACTTGGCCGTGAGGGCATTGTTGGTGAAGCACTTGGCTTGTGAGCGGCTTTTTGGCATAGATTTTCTTGGCTTAACAGAGGCCTCAGGGCAGCAGCAGAGCAGTAGTCCTCATTGAATTTCCTCACCGCCTCATTGGCTTGTCTTGCTAACTTGGCTTGGCGCTTGGCCCATTCTTCAGAAAGTCCTCACCACGCTTGATGTCGGTGGGTCACTTTGGCCAAAAGCCAACGGAGCTCTTGGGCATGGAGGATTGAAAGCGAATTTCTTCATGTACTTTGGAGTTACATATATGTACTCCTCCATTCCCATGCCCATCTCCGCTCAACTTTGATCCGCACCTTGCGCTGATTTTTGTTCTTTTGCCAACTCGCTTCATCAGTGTGCAATAATCAGCATAAATTTCTCAGGATTTCAAACGCGGTCATGACCTCGTGCCTCTTTCCTCCTTTCTCGGGCTTCTTTCTTTCTCGCCATATTCTTCACCGAGGAATTTGAACAAATGAATTCTCTCAAGAAGTATGCAACTTTTCTTCGAGGAACGCTGCAAATGAGTTAAGTTGATGAGAACCTAGTGATTCAGCAGAATGACATGAGTACCGTGAACAGAGTGTAGTTGCAGGAATTTGGAGAGGTCATATGCTTCTCGTAAGGTTTTTCAAAAGAACAAGTTTTGAGGATTTTGACCAGATGAGTTTTGAAGAATTTCACTAAGCTGCTTTTTGTCTTAGGTTCCAGAGTTGTATAGATCGAGGATCCACACAATTGAGGAATCTTGAAGAAAATGATTGCTTAGAGAAACGAATCAAGAGCATATAACTTGTGAGGTGTTTGTGTGTGAGGATTTGAATAATAAAACATCTTCAAAGATTTTGTAGTGTAAGATTTGGATCAACGAGGGTAGTAAAAGTAACTTTTATTTACCCTAAATGAAGAACACGATTTAACTGGGTGTTGTAGATGTGAAGCTCGTTCGCTCAGATCTTCCACGCCCTAACTTGGCGGAGGAAGACAGCTACGGCGGCGGCGGAGTGAGGATTTCCGCAGTCGGTGTGAGTACGCCGGGCGACGAGGTCGAGGCAAGGAAGCTCTTTCACACCGGCGATTTATGGAGAAGCGGCGGCGCTTAGGGTTTGAGGAGCTCGAACGAGAGAGAGGTCGAGCGGAGTAATAGAAGTGAGGATGGAGAGAGGGTATTTATAGAGGCAGGAAAAACTGTTCGCTCAAGATTTAGGACTTAACGTGTTCTCTGACCATTCTCCTTCTCACGACATGTGTCACCCACATACTGTGTAGTGGAGATCGTGTATGATCGTGGGTGAGTAAAATAATGCATCGTGGGATGCGGAACGGTTTGAGCGGCAAAACCGAAAGTTTGGATAAGATTAGTTTTAAAGTTCCGTTCGCAATTTCTTCAGCTGACAAGGACACAGTGAAGATTTTGAACAAGTTTCAAATAGAACGCACATGAAGAATTTGTGAATAGATTAGGTTGAGTATAGCATAGAGGGGAAGGGTCCGATCACATTCACTTAGCGTAAAAAGCGACTTGAAGAAATAGCCATAAGTGAATGTCAGAGAGGACATAAACCCATATATATATGTATTGCCAATGAAGAAAAACGACGGAAACAAAGAAGATTTGCAAAGTTGAAGAATTTGAAAACTCAAGAATTTCAACACCGAGGAAAAACTTAAATTGAAGATTTTCAACTTTGGTGGTGGCGTGTCCCACCAGATAAGAATAATGATTTCATAATCGCTGCATAATTGTCGAGGGTTCTCGAGAATCAAATTCTTCACACTTAGAATGTTATTCTTCATTGATTGAAGAAAATGTTTCTTCATGTGTTGCACATCTAAGTCATCAATTTTGCATAACTGTGTGATGTGTGTCCTTTCAAAGAATGTTCAAGATTCTAAGATATTTAGCTCACACCGCAACTTGCTAAATCTCTTCTCATCCAAGGGCTTAGTGAAGATATCGGCTAGCTGTTCTTCGCCTTCACATGCTCGATGGAGATGTCGCCTTTAACACATGATCACGAAGAAAATGATGACGAATTTGAATGTGCTTTGTCTTCGAAAGTGCTGAACTAGGTTGTGAGCAATCTTGATGGCACTCTCATTGTCAAAGTAGAGAGGCACATTCTTCACGTTGATGCCGTAGTCCTTGAGAGTCCGCTTCATCCACATCAATTGAGCACAACACGAGCCAGCAGCAATGTATTCAGCTTCCAGTAGACAAAGGATACGCAGTTCGCTTTCTTCGAGGACCAATGCATCAAAGATCGTCCGAGGAAATGACAAGCACCAGATGTTGACTTGCGGTCCACACGATCACCAAAGATAGTCGAGTCGTAATATCCAATGAGATCAAAAGTAGAGCCCTTTGGGGTACCATAATCCTAGTGTTGGTGTGTGAGCTAGATATCAAGAATATGCTTCACAGCCTTATGGTGTGATTCTTCTGTAGCTTGAAATCGGGCACACATGCAAACACTAAGCATTATATCCGCCTAGATGCACATAAGTACAATAAAGAACCAATCATGGAGCGGTATACCTTGTGATCAAGTCAATACCATTTTCATCAAGGCATAGATGGCCATTTGTGGGCATAGGAATTTTGACACCTTTGCAATCTTGCATGTCGAATTTCTTCAGACATCTTTGAGGTATTTCTCCTGAGATATGAATATGCCATTGTGTTGTTGATTTAATTTGAAGACCTAAGAAGAATTTCAACTCTCCCATCGCTGACATTTGATATTCTTCACCCATCATATAGGCAAATTCATCACTATAACGCTGGTCAAGACAGCCAAAGATAATATCATCAACATATATTTGGCACACAAACAGTTCACCATCATATGATTTAGTAAAGAGAGTAGGGTCGAGTGAGCTGGTGTGAAGCCATTCTTCACGAAGAATTCCTTCAATGTATCATACCACGCCTGGGGGCTTGTTTGAGACCATAGAGGGCCTTTTGAGTCTCAAGACTTTGTCGGGATTCTTTGGATCTTCAAACCTGGGGTTGAGCAACATATACTACTTCCTCAAGCTTACCATTGAGGAATGCACTTTTCACATCCATTTGATATAAAGTGATATTGTGATGGTTAGCATAGGCGTAGTAATATGCTAATAGACTCAAGTCTAGCAACAGTGCAAAGGTTTCATCGAAATCAATTCCTTCAACCTGGGTGTAGCCTTGAGCTACCAACAGTGTTTTATTCCTCACCACAAGGCCATTTTCATCTTGCTTGTTGTGGTAGATCCACTTTGTGCCAATGATATTATGCTTGTGAGGATCTGGACGCTTGACCAGTTCCTAGACATTGTTGAGCTCGAACTGATGTAATTCTTCTTGCATGGCCATAATCCACTCAGTTCCAGAATGCTTCATCTACCTTAGTGGGCTCTGTGATAGAGACAAAAGCATAGTGCCCACAAAGTTAGATAAATGTGAAGCTTTTGAGCGCAGAGAGGACCCGGTGCTTCAATGTCATCGATGATCTTGTCAACTTGCACTTCTTTTGCAACGCGAGGATGAGCTGGTTGTCGCCGAGGAACTTGATCATTTTCCTCAAAGACCATTGTCTTCAAAGATTATCTTCAGTGCATCACTCGTCGTTGTTCACAGACAGAATGAATTCTTCAGCAGATTCTTCAAGAGGAATGACATCCTCGATGCCTTGAACTTGATAGATTCCTCAGTGCTGGTTCATCTAACATGTAAGGTAGGTGCTCTTTTGCAGCCATTAGTTTCATCAAACCGCACATCTATAGTGTCAACAATCTTGTGAAGAGCGATGTTGAAGACTCAGAGGTGTGCGTAGTCCTTTCCGTAACCAAGCATAAACCTTCATGTGCTTTCTGCAAATTTAGAATTGTGATGAAGATCTCTAATCCAGCATTTAGCAATCAAGACTTTGAAATAACTTACATTGGGTTTCTTGTCGTGAGGAGTTCATAGGCAGTCTTCTTGAAGAATTTGTGAAGATATACTGTTGATGATGTGGCACGCAGATCAATTGCATCAATCCAAAAACGATTAGGCATTTTGTATTCATCAAGCATAGTGCGAGCCATCTCAACAAGAGTTCTGTTTTGCGCCCACGACACCATTCTCGCCGAGGAGTATATGGAGCAGATAACTCATGATTAATACCAAGTTCATCAAGATAGGCATCAAGACCGGAATTTTGAACTCGTTCCATTGTCACTCCCGATGTGTTTGATCTTCACACCAAAGTTAGTTGAAGCCCTCGAGGAAAATCGTTCAAGACTTCCCACTTGATTTTTGTAAGTAATAAAGTACCCATGTGTAACGAGAGTAATCATCAACAATAACAAAGCCATATAGAGATGCATCATTAACGATAACCGAGTAATGATTAGGACCAAAGAGGTCCATGTGAAGCAATTCAAGGACGAGTAGTGGTCATGATAGTCTTTGCTGGATGCTTGGCCTTGGTCATTTTTCCAGCTTCACAGTTCGCACAAGTGATCCTTGAGGAATTTGACATTCTCAATGCCAATGACATGCTTCTTCTTGCAAGCGTTGTTCAAATTTCTCATGCCTCATGGACTAAGTCGCCGATGCCATAGCCAGCCTTTCCAAGCTTTTGCAAGTAGACACACGGCTGGTTGTGGTCCTCAGAGAAATCAACAATATACAAGTCTCTCTCCTAAAGCCTTCAAGACTTTGGAATTGTCACTTCTATAATCACAACACAACGATATTTGCCAAAGATAACAACCATATCAGATCACAAAGCATTGAGATCGACATGAGGTTGTATCCTAAGGACTCAACAAGCATGACTTTGTCCATGTGTATGTCCTTGGAGATCGCAACCTTACCAAGACCCAATACCTGATTTTTGCCTTTGTCAAGAAAGATGATATGCTTCAGATGTGACGGTGATAAGGAGCATCCATCAATAGATTCTTGTCACCAAATATGTGATTTGTACATCCATCGCCGAGAACCCACTCAAGGGTTTTGGGTTGATCATCCCGCAGATGAATTAGTATAACTTACGATCTCATATACTTCATCGCTGAAGAATATGATATCAAGTTCATCGATGAATTTCATCACCAAGATAATAGATAAGGAGTATGAGGACGGTGAAATGAATGTTCATTTCATCATGATTAGCCTCGCATCCTTTCGTGCATTTTTGTCGTGCCCCAAAGAAATTCTTCAGACGCTCAATGCACGCCCGAGACCTGACCTCGCGAAGAGGTTAGTTCTTTTCTTCACCACCCACATCTCAAGGGGTGGCAAAGAGTTCATCACTCATGAGCACCATATGAGAATGGTGGCATAGAGGCCAATCCATTTCATACCCCTTAGCTCTCCCTCAAAAACATAAGAGGGGTTAGGTAAGCATATGAATAAGCATCTTCGAGGACTTATGAACATATTGGTTTGAAGAATAATGCACATATTCATAGCCCTTAGCTCTCCCCTCAAAACAAAGTTATTAGCATGATGATAATCATATGGGGACTTTGATCCTTTTGAGGAATTTGATCCACGTGAGGAATTTTGTCCGATGAGAACTTGGATCCATATGAAGAATTTGATCCGGGGTTCCTATTCTTCACATGTGGTGTCATGAGGACATTCACCAAGACTTTCAAGGCACTTCTTGGGAACCCAGATTTTCTTCATAGGGAAGCCGCTCCTGCAGCTTAGTGCCAACATATCTAGCAAATACTTCACCATTCTGATTTTTGAACAGTTTATAGTTGAGTCAAATGACTCATCAAGAATGAGGAGATTCGCATGTAAAGTCAGATAAGTTAGATGGATCAACTGAGGTCCCTTTGCAGCAACCCATGAGGTTTTGGGACACCGCCAAAGCTTCCAATATGTTCCATCAGATTGAGTTTCCTCTCAAAGGCAATACCTCTTTCCTAGGGTTCCTGTTGAGGATTTGCTTTTAAGCACATCACAAAGAGTCTGATGCCCTTTGAGGCTTTTGTACATGCTCATTATATACAATTCCTTCATCCCTGCATTGTCAAGGATACTAGCAATGTCCTCGATGAGGAATTAGTGATAGCAGAGGCAGGTGAAGAATTTGTAACAATTGAAGCATTTGAACATTCAGTGAAGAATTAGCAGATTCACGCTCAATGCATTTTAAGCATGGAGGAACAAATTCTTCTTGAGAAGCGCTGATTTGTTGAGCAAGTAATGAATCGCGCCCTTCGTAAGATCTTCATAATTCACTCTTAGATTCTCAAGATCTTGCTTTTGAAGAAATTCATAATAAAGTTTCTCATGATCGATAAGAGAGTGTTATGATGACCTTGAAGGTTGTCAAACCTAGATCAAGTCTCAAGATTTTCATCAGTATTTTAGTGCATCCATTTCTTCACCTAACATATCATCACTCTTATCTAGCATGTTTTGAACCTTTTCAAAAGCCCTTTGTTGTTTTACAACAATCTTAGCAAGTTTTGAGTGTAACACCCCGGAAGTAACTTTCCATATTTGTAACTCCAACTCTTGCCATTTTCGGCATTGTGATATGATATTCCCTCCGTGGTTGGGTTTTCTTCATTTTTGCAATTTGTCCATGTCATGCATTTTATTATGTCATCATGTGCATCGATTTGCATACGTGTTCGCCTCATGATTCCGAGCATTTTTCCCTGTCCGCTTTTGCAATCCGCACTCCTATCTCCCTGGCGTCCTTTTACGCTTTTTCCGCAAAGGGTACTAAACCTTCTCGAAATGGACCGAGGTTTGTCTAGTGGCCTTGGTATACCACCCAGAGACCACCGGTCAAGTTTCGGTCATTTGAGCTCGCTTGGTACTCCAACGGTTAACCGCACTCTCAAAAAGGCCTCTTTAAGTTGCAGCCCAACACCCCTTCAAAACAGCCCAATAACCCATCTAAGTCACTTCCATGCTCTCCGCTGCTCGATCACGATCGTGGGGCGAAAACTACACCTCATTTGACTCTCCTAGCTCCCTCTATGCCTATTTAAGCACCTCCCTTCCAATCCCGATCATCCTCCCCAAACCCTAGTAAATTTCTGTCTCATTCAGCCACGGACGTGTCCGATTCGGACGACACGTCCGCCTGCCGCCACGGCCAATCACAGCGTACACGCCACCGGCCTCGCGCCCCACTGCCACACATGGCTGCTGGGGCCCAGGAGGGCTCACATGAGCTGGCCCGCCTCGGCTTCCCTCCCCGGCCGAGGCCGACCTGACCACACACATTTCCTGCCGCCACCTCACCTTCACTGCTGCCACTGGCCATCACCATTGCCGCTTTCCCCGGGCGCCTTTCCTCCTCCTGTCGAGGATCTGTCACGACGCCTCGACCGATCCGCCTCGGTCGCGCCTGCCTGACCTCTCTCTCCCCCACTTTTTCTCTAAGTCTTTCATATCTTTGATTTTTGTTGCATTTTCAAAGTGATATATCTTTGCATCTATAGATCCATTTTATGCAGATAATATGTCAAAATGTTCGTCTCAAGAGTAGATCATTTCATCTCATTGCATCATTTTTATTTGAGCTCATCTTGATGCCCGAAATTCTGTTGAAGAGTGCTATGTGATGTTAGTTTCTGTTTCGTAACAGAACTTGCACTTTTGTTATTTTTGCCATGATTATTGTGTGCACCCTATGAATTTGAGTCCTACATGTGTTTTGTAAAATGCAATGCCATCTTTCCAGGGGTGTATGCCATGTATTTTTTTGATCTATGTGGTGACTAGCACAAGCATGCAAAGTAGGTGTCCTGATGTTGCTGATTTCAGCCCTGTTTTAGCTGATTTTGATGCCATGTTAACTTGATGATACCAAGAGATCTATGCATATTTTGAGATACTTCAGTAAGGATGTTTTGTAAAACATGTCTTGCTCTATCCATCCATGCCTTTGTTTGCAATTATGGAGTGCCATAGCTTGAGTCAATCGAGCTCTACTTTTGCTATCAAATGTTTCCTGGCAGATTGTATACATGTTATTCAAATTTGCCTAGGTTGTTGTGGTTGGCCCATGTATGCTATGTAATTGTTCTTGCCATGTATGTCTTCTATGCCATGTCTTCTTGGTGTATGTATGCTTAGTTTTTCATATAAGGCTCTGTAGTGAGTGCATTGAGCTCGTAAACATGCCTACTCGTTATCAGTTTTTGACATGCCATGTTGCTGAATCTGTTAACGAAACTTTCAATATTGACCTGGGTGTTACTATATTTTCTGATCCTTTTTGGCTTATGGTCAGTAAGGAGCTTTTGTTCTATGCTTTGAGTAGATTCATGCCATGCCATGTTTTGCTATTTTAAGTTCCTGTAGCATGTAGTTTTGTTGCTCTGAACATTGCAACCTGATGCTGTTTTTGCCATGTCCAGCCTGATATTTTGTGCACTTTTGCCATGCTTGTTTGAACCTGTTATGATGTGAACTAGCCGTAGCTCAGTGCTCATCTTTTGTCGAGCATCTTGTGTAGATCACTGCCATGTGCTTTGTTGATACGTTTGGGTGCAGTAGCTTAATTAATTGTTGCTTGCTAAGTGGCATCATGCTGTTAATGGCAGTTTTGCGCCATTCTTGTTTTGCTTGTCATTTCCAAACCGCATCCGATTCCGTGATCTTTATATCGATTTCAACCGAAATCATCTCATCTTTCCAGTGGCATACTTGGTTTGCCAAGTTGATGCCTGGTTCATCATTTTCCTTCCGGAGCGCACATACGCATTGCATATCGCATCTCGCATATCATGCCATGTTTTGCATCATGTTGATTGTGCATTGCACCGCGATTTATTGTGGTTCCTTTGTTCGTGTTGTTGCTTTGGGTAGAGCCGAGACGAGTACGTGAACGAGGAACCTGTTGAGAACGCTTACAAGGATCAAGCTTTCGACAACTCGAGAACATTGCGCAAGATGACCATACCTCAAATCACTTCTATCTTTGCTATGCTAGTTGCTCGCTTTTTGCTATGCCTATGCTGCGATGCCTACCACTTGCTATATCATGCCACCCATATTGCCATGTCAGCCCCTAACCATCCTTTTCCTAGCAAACCGCTGATTGGCTATGTTACCGCTTTGCTCAGCCTCTTATAGCGCTGTTAGTTGCAGAAGTGAAGTTTGTTCCTTGTTGGAACATGGAGATGTTGTTCCTTTTGGAACATGTTTACTTGTTGGGGATATCACAATATATATATCTGCTATAATTAATACATCTATATACTTGGTAAAGGGTGGAAGGCTCGCCTTATGCCCGGTGTTTTGTTCCACTCTTGCCACCCTAGTTTCCGCCATACCGTGTTATGTTCCTTGATTTCGCTGCTCTTACACGGTTGGGTGATTTATGGGACCCCTTGACAGTTCGCTTTGAATAAGACTCGCCCAAAGAAGGCCCAACTTTGGTTTTACCATTTGCCACCTAAGCCTTTTTCCCCGGTTTTCGCGAGCCCGAGGGTCATCTTTATTTTAACCCCCGACCAGTTGCTCCTTCGAAAGTGTCGGTCCAATCGAGCTGATGCGGGCCACCACGGGAAACTCGAGGCTTGGTTTTACTCAGCTAGTCTCATCCGGATGTGCCCCGAGAACGAGATATGTGCAGCTCCTATCGGGATTTGTCAGCACAATCGGGCGGCTTTGCTGGTCTTGTTTTATTGTCACGAAATGTCTTGTAGTCCGGGATTCCGAGATTGATCGGTCTTCCCGTAGAAGGAATATCCTTCGCTGACCGTGAGAGCTTATAATGGGCTGTTGGGACACCCCGCAGGTAATATCTTTCAAAGCCGTGCCCGCGTTATGAGGCAGATGGGAATTTGTTAATGTCCGCTGTAGAAAACCCAAAGTTGACCTCAATAAAATACACATCAATCAAGGTGTAACTGTGATGGTCTCTTCGCGGAGTCCGGAAGTGAACACGGTGTTGGAGTTATGTCCGACGTAAGTAGTTCAGATCACTTCTTGATCGCTACTAGCTTCACGACCGTGCTTTGCTCCTCTTCTCGCCTCTTTTGCGATGTAGCCACCATATATGCTAGTCGCTTGCTGCAGCTCCACTTTACTACTCTGTCCTTCCTATAAGCTTAAATAGTCTTGATCTCGCTGGTGTGAGATTTCGAGTCCCCGTGACTCACATGATACTTCCAAAACAGTTGCAGTGTTCCGACGAGGCCAAGGCAGGTGACTCAACCGAGCTCAAGTGGGAGTTCGACGAGGAACGTGGTCGCATTATGTGTCTTTTCCTCGATGATCAGAGTGGTGCCTCAGCTTGGGACGATCGGGATCCGTGTAGCATTTGGGGTATCTTCTTTTATTTTGGTTCCGTAGTCGGACCTTGAGTGTACTCAATGATGGATGTTTATTTATGTATTGTGTGAAGTGGCGATCGTAAGCCAACTATGTATCTCTTTCCTTATTTATTACATGGGTTGTGTGAAGATTACCTCACTTATGACATTGCTTTCAATGCGGTTATGCTCTAAGTCGTGCCTCGACACGTCGGGAGATATAGCCGCATCGGGCGCTATGTTGGTAATCGAGCCTTCCCACTTAGGAGCCCCTACTTGATTGTTTGTCATGTTGTTGAGTCTAGAATGGAAAATGTTTTGAGTCTTAGGATTATATATATCGGAGAGTAGGATTCTTTTACTCCCCAGCCCCTTCGCCGCCCGGTGAGGTATCCCGACGAGAGTTTTGACTCTCCTCTTCTCAAATTTCACTAATTTTTTTTTAGGATCACGTGGTATCTTGGAATCGCTCCGATGGTTTTGTGACGAGAACATTGTTCTTGGTGCCTCCCGACATTTAGGGTTGTGGCAGTGTCCCGGGAGTTGAGCTCCGAGGTGTTGTCGCCACAATTTTATCGCTGCAGCTCGAATACCTGAGTTTTGCCGACATCGAAATCTCTTTTGTGCAGCTTGTTGGTGAGATAACCCCGATAGCCCAAAGATCGTGGCGAAAAGGGAGTATTGCCATGACTTGTATAACGGATGTTTTTCAAGGTCGAGGTACACGATTTCGAGGATTTCTTGGTTATGTGTTGACGGATGGATACAACCGATCTAGGTATTGTTAGTTTGGGTGATATATTTTGTGTCCCCTATATCCCCAACACCAGATTGCATAACCGTAAAGTTTCGGAGTTTATAGGTGGGAATTCTAGTAGCTTACGTGATATTCTTTCCGGATGATGTATGATTTGAGATTGGGGTTCAACGCTTAGTGGTCCGCCCATTCACGGTCGATTTACAGTGGTCGCGAGACGCCTTAAAGAATCCTTGGCTATGCTGATTCGGGACGCCTTATTTGTCATTCGTGACGTCTGCTATACGTCAGGTCCGTGGGGCCCCACCACTAACACTTTGGGCGTAAATTCTATCATGTGTTTGTTCCGCTCATTCTAGCAGCCAATCTTTTGTTTTCGCCAGATATTCGATTTGTTTCTAAGATGATGTTGTTTCCATATCTTTATCTAAGTGGCTTCTCAACTTAATGGACGGTGATGATTAACTTTGAATTCATTCGCTCATTCTTGTTCAATGTTTATTGTGAAGACTATATGTTGCTATTTCTATCCGCTGATTCTACTTATCTATTTGTCTATCAAAGGACTAACGGATGTCACCCTCTTCAGATGGCTCCGCCAACGCTGGCCTCAATCCGGATCGCAATGATGGGGATCACCGAACCTCCACCTCCACCTCCGCCTCCAGAGGCCTCGGCAAGCTATCATGGCAGCCACCAATGCCAATGCTCGATGATTTTGCAGCTCTTGCAAGAACGCATCAGGGCAAGGCAATCAAGGGAATCAAGGTCAAGGCAACAATCAGCCACACTTTGCTACTCTCACCAACTTTCGCTAATCAGTCAAGTCTTTCGGGCGTGGTTGAGGCCACGACGACGACGATTGGCTTGTGGACATCTGCAAGCATTTTGATTGTAGCAATGTCAGACCTGAGGATTTTGTCAAGTTTGCATCGTTTCAACTCAAGGATCAAGCTGCTGAGTGGTACCAGCAATACAAAGATTCCAGAGGAGGTCGTGTCATTACCTGGGATGAGTTCCGCCGTGATTTCAGAGCTCATCACATTCCGAAAAGTGTTGTTGAGAGCAAGCGTGAGGAGTTCCGCAATCTCAAGCAGGGCAACATGTCTGTCTATCAATACAATATCCAGTTCCAAGCTCGCTTTTGCTAAGCAAGACGTGCTCGATGAGAAGAGTATGATCTATCAATTCAGAGGTGGTCCGAGAGAAGATCTGCAATTAGCTCTTGTGCTTTTTGAGCCGATAAGTATGATGATTTCTACAACATGGCTCAAGCAAGAAGCTGCCCAGCTCAAATGTGAGGCCTCTAAGAAGAGAATCAGGATGCAGTTCAGTCTTCTTCTTCCTCTCAAGTGGCAGCTAAGCAGCAGGTTCTACCTTCCTCCTTCTCCGCTCCACACCTTATCGCCAGAAGAACTCAGTGGCCGTGGATCTTCCCACCCACCCAACCCAAGCTATCGTAACAAGTCTATTTCTCAAGCTCCAAGGTCAAGTGCTCCTTACCACCGTCCGCTCTCGAGGTGACTTGCAACAAATGTCACAGAAGGTCACTATGCTAACAAGTGTTTCAACCAAAGGCGCCTTCCGCCTCCTCCTCCCGTGAAATCTTCCAGCAATGCAAAGGGTCAAGCATAATCCCAAGTTTGCAAAGGTCAATATGATGAATGCAGCTCAAGCAGAGGAATCTTCCGATGTGTTAATGGGTAATCTCTCGCTAATGATATTCCCGCAAAAGTCTTATTTGATACGTGCATCGCATTCTTTCATGTCATATCCTTTGCATCAAGCACAATTTTGATACGAGGCATTACCTAAAGCTATGCAAGTTATTTCTCCGCTAAGCGCTTGAGCTCTAGCATGATGGTTCCGAATGTCGGTATCAAGATGGGCGATTATAGGTTTCGCTAAACCAATTGTTCTCGGTGACTCGGATATTGATCTTATTCTCGAATGGATCGGCTTTATCAAGACAAAGCTCAGCTTGATTGTGCTGCCAGTGAAATTCAATTGACTCACTCTTCTAATGATGTGATCATCTATGCCGCCGTGATGAAACCATTCGTTGTTTTCTCTCAATGAGAAGGGCGAACTGAATGCTATCTCTCGATTCCAACTGCTTGTGAGTACCAAGATGTCTTTTCGTAAGAGCTTCCGGTATGCCTCCTCATCGCCGCTGGAGTTCAAGTATCGATCTTGAGCCCGCATCAACCCGCTTGCAAGCCGCCCCACAAGCTTGGACCTGATGAGCTGAAGGAATTGAAGAAGCAGCTCGATGAACAAGAGCGTCGGGTTTGATCGCACCGAGTTCATCTCCTTGGGGTTGTGGTGTTCTTTTGTCCGAAGAAGGATGGCACGGACCGACTTTTGCGCCGACATCGCCCATTGAATAAGAAGACAATCAAGAACAAGTATCCACTTCCCAACATCAATGAGCTTTTCGAGCAACTCAAAGGTGCTACAGTTGTTCTCCAAGCTTGACCTTCAGATGGGGTATCATCGATTCGATTCGTGAACAAGATATTCCCAAGACAGATTCGCACAAGCTTTGGTTCTTATGAATATACCGCCATGTCTTTCGCCTTGTCAATGCTCCTCCAACATTCTCTCGGATGATGAACTTCATTTTCAACCCTACACCAATGAATTCGCCTTGGTCTATCTTGATGATATTTTGGTCTTCTCCAAGAATAAGAAGGATCATGCCAAACATTTGCGATTGGTGCTAGACAAGCTCAGTAGAGTATCAATTTATGCTAAGTTCTCCAAATGTGAATTTTGGCTTGATGAAGTGCTTTATCTTGGTCATATCATCTCCGCTAAGGGCATCACAGTTAATCCCGAGAAGGTGTCCGCAATTGTGAATTGGGAACCTCCTCGTATGTCAAGCAGCTCCGCAGCTTTCTTGGTCTTGCAAGTTATTGTCAAGATTCGTTGAGAACTTCTCCAAGATTGCAAAGCCTCTTTCCAACCTTCTCCGTAAGCATGTGAAGTATGTCCGTCTCCCGAGTGTGACGTTGCTTTCAATACTCTCAAAGAGAAACTCGTCACAGCCTCCCTGCTCGACTCCTCCCGATGAATCCAAGCCATTTGAAGTTTTCGTGATGCTTCTTCAAGGTCTCGTGCTGTGTTAATGCAAGAGAAGAGAGTTGTGGCTTATACCTCTCGCCAGTTGAAGCTCAACGAAAAGAACTACCCCACTCACGATCTTGAGTTGGCGGCAGTTGTCCATGCATTGATAACGTGAGACATCTCTTGTTGGGAAGGAAAGTGGACATTTTCACCGATCACAAGAGTCTCAAGTACATCTTCACTCAACCCAACCTCAACCTCGTGCACTCGATGGGTCGAAATGATTCAAGAGTACAACCCAAGTATTGAATATACTCCGGCAAGGCCAATGTCATTGCAGATGCTTTGAGCAGAAAGCTTATCGCAACAGCCTAATCCTCAAGCCTTTTCACCGGATCTCGTGAAGCTTTCCGCAAGCTGAATCTTCGTTGTTCCTCAAGGCTTTCTTGCCAACCTCATAGTATCTCCTACTTTGGAAGATCAGATTCGTGAGGCTCAACTTCTGGATGCCATGGTGAAAAAGGTGAAACGTGGTATCGACAAGGGCATTTCCAAGTACAAGTGCTTCCACATTGATGACAAAGACACTCTTTCTTTGAGGACCGGATTGTGGTTCCTAAGGGTGATCTGAGAAAAGTCATTATGAACGAGGCTCACAATTCGCTTCTATCCATTCATCCCGAAGTACGAAGATGTACCATGACCTCAAGCAATATATTGGTGGACTCGAATGAAGCGAGAAATTGCTCAATTCGTGAATGAGTGTGATGTCTGCAGAAGAGTGAAAGGTAACACCAAAGACCAGCTAGTCTCCTCCAACCTCTTGCTATTCCGAATGGAAGTTTGATCATATTGAAATGGACTTCGGATCGGCTTTCCAAAGTCCAAGCGGAAATGATGCTATCTTCGCTGTCATTGACAAGCTTACTAAAGTGGCTCATTTTCTTCCTATCAAAGAATCCATCACAGCAGCTCGCCATGAGCTATACACCTCCAGATTGTCTCTTTGCACGGCATTCCACAAGTGATCTCTTCAGATCGTGGCAGCATCTTTACCTCCAAGTTTTGGGATTCTTTTCGTAAGGCCATGGGCACCAACATTCATTTCAAAGACAGCTTTCCATCCTCAAACAAGTGGCCAAGTTGAGCGAAGTTAATCAAATCCTTGAAGATATGCTCGTGGCTTGTGTCATTTCTTTCGTATGAAGTGGAAGATTGTCTTCCATATGCCGAAGTTCTCCTACAACAACAGCTTCCAAGCGAAGTTCGCAAGGCCCCATTCGAAATTCTCTATGGCGTAAAGTGCCGAATCCTCTCAATTGGTCTCGAGATGTGAACGCCAACTTCTTGGCAATGACTTGATCACGTATGTAAGAAATGTGCAAGTCATTCGTGAGAATCTCAAAGCCGCCGCAATCGCGCCATGTAAGAGCTATTATGATGATAAGCACCATGTCTACCTCCGCTGCTCTCCAATGAAAGGCACTCTGCCGCTCGGTATCAAAGGGAAGCTTGCCCCAGATACGTGGGTCCTTTCAAGATCATTGGCAAAAGAGGCGATCTCGCCTATCAACTTGAGCTTCCATCCAACTTTGCAAACGCGCACGATGTGTTTCACGTGTCACAGCTTCACAAGTGCTTCAAGACTCCTGAACGCACTATCAACTTCAAGAGATTGACCTTCAAGAAGATCTCTTATCATGAGCACCCTGCTGTTATTCTTGAAGAAACCGAGCGCAAGACTCGCAACAAGTCAATCAAATTCCTGAAAGTGAAGTGGTCACACCATTCAACCGAGAAGCTACCCGAGCGCGAGGATCACCTCCGCTCTGAATATCCGAGTTCTTTCAGTCCTAGATCTCGGACGAGATCCTCTTGTAGTGGTGGAGTGTTGTAACACCCCGAAGTAACTTTCCATATTTGTAACTCCAACTCTTGCCATTTTCGCATTGTGATATGATATTCCTCCGTGGTTGGGTTTTCTTCATTTTGCATTTTGTCCATGTCATGCATTTTATTATGTCATCATGTGCATCGATTTGCATACGTGTTCGCCTCATGATTCCGAGCATTTTTCCCGTTGTCCGCTTTTGCAATCCGCACTCCTATCTCCCGGCGTCCTTTTTACGCTTTTTCCGTAGCGGGTACTAAACCTTCTCGAAATGGACCGAGGTTTGTCTAGTGGCCTTGGTATACCACCAGAGACCACCGGTCAAGTTTCGGTCATTTGAGCTCGCTTGGTACTCCAACGGTTAACCGTGACTCTCGCAAAGGCCTCTTTTAAGTTGCAGCCCAACACCCTTCAAAACAGCCCAATAACCCATCTAAGTCACTTCCATGCTCTCCGTCGCTCGATCACGATCGTGGGCGAAAACTACACCTCATTTGGACTCTCCTAGCTCCTCTATGCCTATTTAAGCACCTCCCTTTCCAATCCCGGATCATCCTCCCCAAACCCTAGTAAATTTCTCTCTGTCTGGCCACGGACGGTCCGATCTGGACCGACACGCCCGCCTCACGCCGCCAATCACAGCGCACACGCCACGTCCCGCTCACACCACTGGCCACAGGCTTCAAGGCCCAGGGAGGGTCTGGCACAGCTCCGCCACCGCCTGCCCTCGGCCTCGGCCGAGGCGCCACCTCCTGGCTGGGCCACCGCTGGCCTGGCCACCAAGGCTTCCGCCTCACGGGCCAAGGCCATTGCCATTCTCCGCGCTGCCACTCTTCCTCCTCGCTGAAGGATCTGGCCGACGCCTCGATCGATCCGCCTCGGTCGCCACCGCCTGACCTCTCTCTCCCCCACTTTTTCTCTAAGTCTTTCATAT
Organism: Aegilops longissima; assembly: GCA_021605205.1. Classification (NCBI taxonomy): domain Eukaryota; kingdom Viridiplantae; phylum Streptophyta; class Magnoliopsida; order Poales; family Poaceae; genus Aegilops; species Aegilops longissima. The sequence continues at coordinate 46,790 of JAHIAM010006418.1, read as the reverse complement.
CTTTGATTTTGTTGCATTTTCAAAGTGATATATCTTTGCATCTATAGATCCATTTTATGCGATAATATGTCAAAATGTTCGTCTCAAGAGTAGATCATTTCATCTCATTGCATCATTTTCATTTGAGCTCATCTTGATGCCCGAAATGCTGTTGAAGAGTGCTATGTGATGTTAGTTTCTGTTTCTTAACAGAACTTGCACTTTTGTTATTTTTGCCATGATTATTGTGTGCACCCTATGAATTTGAGTCCTACATGTGTTTTGTAAAATGCCATGCCATATTTCCAGGGGTGTATGCCATGTATTTTTTTGATCTATGTGGTGACTAGCACAAGCATGCAAAGTAGGTGTCCTGATGTTGCTGATTTCAGCCCTGTTTTAGCTGATTTTGATGCCATGTAACTTGATGATACCAAGAGATCTATGCATATTTTGAGATACTTCAGTAAGGATGTTTTGTAAAACATGTCTTGCTCTATCCATCCATGCCTTTGTTTGCAATTATGGAGTGCCATAGCTTGAGTCAATCGAGCTCTACTTTTGCTATCAAATGTTTCCTGGCAGATTGTATACATGTTATTCAATTTTGCCTAGGTTGTTGTGGTTGATCCATGTATGCTATGTTATTGTTCTTGCCATGTATGTCTTCTATGCCATGTCTTCTTGATGTATGTATGCTTAGTTTTTCATATAAGGCTCTGTAGTGAGTGCATTGAGCTTGTAAACATGCCTACTGTTATCAGTTTTTGACATGCCATGTTGCTGAATCTGTTAACTAAACTTTCAATATTGACATGGGTGTTACTATATTTTCTGATCCTTTTGGCTTATGGTCAGTAAGGGACTTTTGTTCTATGCTTTGAGTAGATTCATGCCATGCCATGTTTTGCTATTTTAAGTTCCTGTAGCATGTAGTTTTGTTGCTCTGAACATTGCAACCTGATGCTGTTTTTGCCATGTCCAGCCTGATATTTTGTGCACTTTTGCCATGCTTGTTTGAACCTGTTATGATGTGAACTAGCCGTAGCTCAGTGCTCATCTTTTGTCGAGCATCTTGTGTAGATCACTGCCATGTGCTTTGTTGATACGTTTGGGTGCAGTAGCTTAATTAATTGTTGCTTGCTAAGTGGCATCATGCTGTTAATGGCAGATTTGCGCCATTCTTGTTTTGCTTGTCATTTCCAAACCGCATCCGATTCCGTGATCTTTATATCGATTTCAACCAAATCATCTCATCTTTCCAGTGGCATACTTGGTTTGCTGTTGATGCCTGGTTCATCATTTTCCTTCCGAGCGCACATACGCATTGCATATCACATCTCGCATATCATGCCATGTTTTGCATCATGTTGATTGTGCATTGCACCGTGATTTATTGTGGTTCCTTTGTTTGTGTTGTTGCTTTGGGTAGAGCCGGAGACGAGTACGTGAACGAGGAACCTGTTGAGAACGCCACGAGGATCAAGCTTTCGACAACTCGAGAACATTGCGCAAGATGACCATACCTCAAATCACTTCTATCTTTGCTATGCTAGTTGCTCGCTTTTTGCTATGCCTATGCTGCGATGCCTACCACTTGCTATATCATGCCACCCATATTGCCATGTCAGCCCCTAACCATCCTTTTCCTAGCAAACCGCTGATTGGCTATGTTACCGCTTGCTCAGCCTCTTATAGCGCTAGTTGCAGAAGTGAAGTTTGTTCCTTGTTGAACATGGAGATGTTGTTCTTTTTGGAACATGTTTACTTGTTGGGGATATCACAATATATATATCTGCTATAATTAATACATCTATATACTTGGTAAAGGGTGGAAGGCTCGGCCTTATGCCCGGTGTTTTGTTCCACTTTGCCACCCTAGTTTCCGCCATACCGTGTTATGTTCCTTGATTTCGCTGCCTTACACGGTTGGGTGATTTATGGGACCCCTTGACAGTTTGTTTTGAATAAGACTCGCCCAAAGAAGGCCCAACTTTGGTTTTACCATTTGCCACCTAAGCCTTTTCCCCGGTTTTCATGAGCCCGAGGGTCATCTTTATTTTAACCCCCCGACCAGTGTTCTTCGAGTGTGGCCCAATCGAGCTGATCATGGGGCCACCACGGGAAACTCGAGGCTTGGTTTTACTCAGAGCTAGTCTCATCCGGATGTGCCCGAGAACGAGATATGTGCAGCTCCTATCGGGATTTGTCGGCACAATCGGGCGGCTTTGCTGGTCTTGTTTTATTGCTGTCGAAATGTCTTGTAGTCCGGGATTCCGAGATTGATCGGTCTTCCCAGAGAAGGAATATCCTTCGCTGACCGTGAGAGCTTATAATGGGCTGTTGGGACACCCCGCAGGTAATATCTTTCAAAGCCGTGTCTGCTGTTATGAGGCGATGGGAATTTGTTAATGTCCGTTGTAGAAAACCCAAAGTTGACCTCAATAAAATACACATCAATCAAGGTGTAACTGTGATGGTCTCTTCTCGGAGTCCGGAAGTGAACACGGTGTTGGAGTTATGTCCGACGAAGTAGTTCAGATCACTTCTTGATCGCTACTAGCTTCACGACTGCTTTTGCTCCTCTTCTCGCCTCTCTTTGCGATGTAGCCACCATATATGCTAGTCGCTTGCTGCAGCTCCACTTTACTACTCTGTCCTTCCTATAAGCTTAAATAGTCTTGATCTCGCTGGTGTGAGATTGCTGAGTCCCCGTGACTCACAGATACTTCCAAAACAGTTGCAGTTCCGACGAGGCCAGCAGGTGACTCAACCGAGCTCAAGTGGAGTTCGACGAGGAACGTGGTCGTTATTATGTGTCTTTTCCGATGATCAGAGTGGTGCCCAGCTTGGGACGATCGGGATCTGTAGCATTTGGGGTATCTTCTTTTATTTTGGTTCCGTAGTCGGACCTTGAGTGTACTCAATGATGGATGTTTATTTATGTATTGTGTGAAGTGGCTATCGAAGCCAACTATGTATCTCTTTCCTTATTTATTACATGGGTTGTGTGAAGATTACCTCACTTATGACATTGCTTTCAATGCGTTATGTTTCTAAGTCGTGCTCGACACGGGAGATATAGTCAGATCGGGGCGCTATATTGAGTAATCGGGCTTTAGATCTTCATCGATTCATTTTCACTAGATTCAGAGGAGGTATATTTGAGTACCTTGGCACCCTTTGCCATGAAGCAATAGGTGGGAACGTAGTCATCACTATCTTCATCAGCTTTGTTGGTGAGGTCATTTTCTTCAGAGTTGAAGATGGACTTACTGACGAAAGCAGTAGTGAGAGCTAGACTCGCCACACCGCACTCGATTCTTCTCGATGCCTCCTCTTCCTCATGTTCCTCAGATTCAGCTTCAGAGTCCATTTCCTTGCCAATGAATGCCCGAGCCTTCTTGGAGCTGCTCTTCTTGTGAGAAGAAGGCTTTGAGGATTTTGATGATGAAGATTTTGATGATTTCTTCTTCTTCTTCGCGTCATCAGAACTGTAATCCTTGTGTTTCTTCTTCTTTAATTCCTTTTCCCACTAAGGACAATCTTGGATGTAGTGACCAGGTTTCTTGCATTTGTGACAAAGTCTTCTTATAGTCACCGGACGAGGAATCACCGCTTGAGGATTTTCCAAAGCGACCACATCTTGAGAACTTCTCGAATTTCTTCACGAGCAGTGCTAGCTCTCGCCTAATTCTTCATGATCTCCAAGGCTACTACCGTAGTCTTCACACTCAGATTCGCATACGCCTTGGCCTTCGTGGCACGTGTTTTTCCATAGCTAGAACCATAGAGATCTCTTTTTCAGCAAGTCGAACTCATGAGTATTTAGCCTCGAGGATATCACCGATCAAGTGACTTGTAGTCAAGACGCCTTGTATCATCAAGCGAGTATCAAATGAGGAATCGTTTATCTTAACAATTTCTTCACCACCTCATGGTCGGTGATGTCAAGGCGCCAAGTGCTTGAAGCTCATTTGAGATGTCAAGGAGGCGATCAAGGTTTGTTGAACATTTTGTTGTCGAGTCTTTTGAAATGGTTGAAGAGATTTCAAGAACATCAACTCGAGTCACGCTAAGTTGAGACTCCTTCATTTACTTTGGACAGCCTGTCCCTGATTCGCTTGGCGTTTCCAAAGCACTCACTCTTCCATATTGACCTTTGCTCAGATGGCCACATATGATATTCTTCGCTGAGAATCGAGTTGCTTGAATCTCTTCACATCAGCAGATTCGAGAAGGTGTGACCGAGGGAACACCATTTTCCACAACATACCGTAGATCGTTGTCAATTGCTTCAAGATGCATTCGTGATCTTGTTCTTCCAAAGAGGGGTAGTCTGTCCCATCAAAGGTAGGACACCCCGCCGAGACCTTGATCATACCTGCGCCGACATAACTAAAACCTCCGTGGTTAAATCAAATCACACGTAACAAGGGAGTACCTTGCTCGATACCAATTGAAAGTGCTATATCGACTAGAGGGGGGCTGAATAGGCGATTTTATGAATTTTCACCGAGGAATTTGCCGTGAGGAAATTCCTTAGCTTAAAAACTACTTGCAGTGGAATAAGTACTCGAAGTAAGCATAACAGAATGCGGCCTGGTCATCATGATGAAATGAAGACAAACAAAGAGTACGTAAAAGCGTAAACACAGATAGCTCAAGATGAAGACAAACAGATCAAGAAATTGAACCGAGGAAATTGAGAAAGTCTTCACCAAAGTCTTCAAACACAGATATGAATAAACACTCAACACAGAATGAGGAAATGAAAGGGTTGAGGAGATAGAACCAGAAGGTTGGTGAAGACAATGATTTGTAGACCAGTTCCAACTGCTGTCTCAGCTTGTACGCCTGTTGAGCGGCTGAGTATTTAGACTCGAGGACACACAGTCCCGACACCCAAATACCGAGCACGCAGCTCAGACACCAAGTCCTCACTGTGATTCTCCTTGAACTAAGGTCACATGCACTCGCCCAATCACTGTGGTAAGTCTTCAGCGACTTCCAAACCTTCATGACTTGGTCACTCGGGCGATCCACAATTCCTCTTGGTTGTTTCTAGACCATGACGCCTAACCGTCTGTAAGAAGCACAGTCCTTCAAAGGTAATGCGTTGGATCCACGCAGGATCAATCTCTTCTGATGCTCAATCACTTTGGGTTTGTAGGGTTTGGTTTTGGGGTTTTCTCACTGGATGATTTTCGCCAAAGTCCTCAGAGGATGGGTTGCTCTCAAATGACAAGTGTCAAGTTTCTTCTGAGCAGCCAACCAGCTAGTGGTTGTAGGGGGCAGCTATTTATAGCCTAGGAGCAGCCCGACATGATAAGACATAGATGCCCTTCAATGATATGACCGTTAGGTGGATAAGATATTTTGGGACAGTCATGCCAAGAGCACAAAGAACGGTCGGAAATTTGAATCTCAAATTCTCGTGGCTATCATGTTCTCATCGTAGGCAATCCAAGATCAAGCGAATTTTAACTCCTCGCCGAACAAATTTCGCGACTGTAAGAGCTTCGCTCTCTCACATCAAGAAATTGACTGAACTGTATGAGTTTTCCAAAGGCTTCACTCAAGGGATTGGTAGGTGTAGGATTTTGAGTTGAGTATCACATGGAAATTTTTCCTTAGTATTTCCTAATTTTTTAATAAAGAGACGGTGTTTCCTACGACTCAAGAAAGAGAAAATGAAACAACGAAAACGAAAAGTCTTCACGCTTCATGTTCCTCAAATGAATACCAAGTCTTGAAGGTCACACCAATTTCTTCACTTTTAAAGTCTTCGAAAGTCTTCGTAATAACAAAGTCTTCAACGAAGAACTTCATTTTAGGGTCGACTTTCTCTCAGAACATCAAACTCCTCATAGACTTATAGACCTGTGTACACTCACAAACGCATTAGATCCTTAACCTATAAGTCTTCAATACACCAAAATCACTATAAGGCACTAGATGCACTTACAAAGGCCGAGCATCTTGAGTACATGTGTTCCGCAGAGCAAATAATACACCGCAGAAAAATAATATGAGAACACAAAGATGTTCAAAAAACCCCACCCTCCCGGATAGAAAAGAGGATTCTAGGAACATACTGCGCTGCTTTCAAAATGCTGTGTTACGATGAGAAGGAACAAGCGTATGCTCGCCGAGGGCGCAGAAACCTCAGAGGGTACTCGCACTTTGGGCAATCGCAAATGAAACACACTAGATTCAAGAGGGAAGAAAATGCATCAACGGCAAGCGGCTGCCATCCTAGGATTACCCATGACCAAGGGACTTGGATTTATCGGGATGTACGAAGAATTCATACCTGGTTCTCCATGAGAAAACCCTATGCAATCGCCGAGAGGGGTTTTTTTGAACAAGCAGCACGAGGGAGAAGGGATTCAGCCCAAAGAAATATTGTTGCTCTGGTCCGTCTACCATTATCGCTAAAGCTGGAAAGGGGGTTGTGATTTGACGGCTCATTGGGCATTATCAAGGGCGCTAAGACCGGGGTGTGTCTACCGTGAAGTTGTGCATTCAAATTTGTGCATATGGCACGTGGACCCCATTGCCGGTTGCCCCACATATCAACGAAAGGAAGTAGAAAGACAGGAGTAACTAGTTACACATAAATATATTTTTTGACAGAGAGATACTCCCTCTGTAAAGAAATATACAAATCTTTTATATCACAGGCTCACCTTACCGAGAAATATACTCCCTCTGCAACGCACGGGCATTATGGGGGTTCAGCTTTTTTATGGGGGTTCAGCTGAGAATATAATACTCAGATAGGCTCACGGTTCTGGACTTTGGGCCGCAGGCCGACCCTGCATGTTTGGGGGCCCATGTGTTCTACCTCAGTGCTTTTCATATTGCAAGCGATCGGTACGGCGCTGGTTTTAGATGCTGTCGCAAGGCGAATACACAAAATTGAATAAAGCACGACAGCTGTTGGAATGAAATCGAACAACAGTTCCTAACCAGCAATCAGAGTTGCAATTCTATCAACGATATACCATGTGATAAATAATATTGTCGTACTACTTATACACACAGGACACTTGTTTCACCATGCCAGATTATTACATCAATATCTCTTGGAGGATAGATCAGTTCGGCAGCTATGCGTTGCTATTGAAGAATTTCAAAGATGATTTGGACCAGCTCTCCTTGCCGAGAAAGTTCGATTTTGACATCGCATCTCCTACCGCAAGATATGATTTAGATTTGAACCTTGACCATCCTTTAGCATCAATCATCATGCACCATCCTTTGTACTTACGGTATATTGAGCAGGTTCATTCACACTAAGGCTGCGATGGTAAGAGAAACTTGGCCGCGGGTCGCCGGATTTTTGAACGACTCCTCGCTGTTTCAGGAATTCTCTCGCTTGCAAACAAGAAGACATACCCAAACAGTTAGATCAACACAGTGAATCATGTGAAATAACATGGAAAGAAAAAGAACGAAGCACTTGGGCGGCCAATGCTTACCAAGAAGGTGGACATGTCGGTTTTTGTAAGGACTTTGGTATATGAAGTGCGAACTGCAGCCCGGGCCTCATGTCGGTGCAACCGCACGGGCCGAGCAGATGCAAGTGCAAGTGTTGGTGCAGTGCCGGGCCGCTGTTGCTGCCGGAGATGGTGCTCCTTGTAGAGCTGGTGCCGTGTCGGAGCAGGTGCCGTGTCGATGCCCGATCCTCCCAGAGATCAGACAGATTCGCCGACGCCGTCAAGGCCCAATCTCACCGGATCAGACCGAGCTATCGCCATTGCTGCTAGAGCAACCGCCGGTGCTCGATCTGGCGAGACAGCGGCACCGTGTCCGGTCTGCTATGATCAGCTTAACTTGACTAGGATCCGTGACCGTGATCCAGTTTTTTTCTTCATTTATTTTAAACACAAGAAGGACTAATTGTATGCTTTTGTTAAACCAAACTGCAATTCATCATAGGGATTCAGCTTGTACTGCACAATGATCGATCCAATTTTTTCCAGTAATATAAGTGATGGACAGTGCCTTCTTTACTGACACGACATAAAAAGTGAAACCTGCAAAAATAGCCATTGTAGAGCAAACCAAACGGTTTATTCTGTGATGAATGTCACATGGCAAAACCTGCATCATAAAATTGCAGGAAAAGAAAAAACATGACATTAAATCAATAAGATTTAGACAGTAAATCAATAAGATTTACTTGATGTGACACGAGTGAATCTTACCAGAAATCACTATGTTGAAGTACTAAACAAAATATTGATCGTCCAACTCACGTGTGGCATGCAGGGGCCCGCCTACTCCCACAAGGTGACAGTCCAAAGGTCGTGACAAATCATATGGACCGAACATCCATGGACCGAAATCCTGGTGGGTGCGATAAACCCTGCAATGCATACAGATATTGGAGTGTAACCATAATTGATAAACCGTCCTCACAAAAAATATGATCTGGATACTTCAAAATATACAGATCGAATTGAGTGGATGACATTAACATAGACCGTTTCGGATCGACCACACACCAAAAGCGTAGTACTAATAAACAATACAGGTTCACAAACACAAATCAAGTAATCGAACAATAGTACTTACTACGCATAAGCAAAGTTGCACTAACTAAACTCGCAGACTATTTCTTGCCACCGACCTATGGGATGAACCCCGATAACCTGATTAGGCCATGGACTTCGTGAGATGTCTACATGCACCATCACCATCTTGTCAACCTTGAGAACCTAACAGAGTGGTCTTTCCACTCATAAACATGATGATGAAGACATGCCGCATCAGATTTGTTGGGAAGCTTTACAAGAACCACACCCTTCAGAATCGAAGGCACAGCCAGGAAATTGTTGTGGTCAAATACAGCCTCAAGAACACGCTCGACAACAATGCTACAGAAAACACTAGTTCAGGACACGTATGCACAAGGACACGCCACCGGATAGTTCAGCAAGAGAACTCATCATCGTGTCTTCCAGTTCACACGGCATGACTTTGAGAACTTCATCTCCACCACGGACATGGTTCTAATTCAAACAGAAACCATATTTTATTACTACCTCCGTTCAGAAATATAAGATGATTTTTGATATTATACTCCATATATGACTACATATACGCACAGAAATGAGTGAACAAAGACACTAGAACATGTCTTCAAAGGCATGAGAGCAGAGGGATTACATGCAATATCCATAACACAAGTTACTGAGGCAAATATACCCTCTTAAAAGGTAGCATTGATAAATTATAGTATTTTCCGTCCCAAAATTCTTGTTTTAGATTTGTTTAGATATGGATGTATCAAGTCACATTTTAGTATTAGATACATCCGTATCTAGACAAATCTAAGACAAGAAATTTGGGACAGAGGGAGTAGTTGAAAGTAATCTATAAGAAATCAGTGTCAACCTCTCGCATGTTTTGGTCAAAAGAGGAATTTAGAACCGCTATTTGGTACACTAAAATCACATGCAAGATCACCTGTAAAGTTGTACTACCAAGATTAGTACTGCGTGTTAGATGAAAAACACGATCAAGATCGAGAAAAGATCGCAAGAAGAGACATTACCTGACTTGCTTAATGAGGGATCTCGGAGAGGGGGGCTTGGACAGGGCGATGGCTTTGAGCTTGTCTGCGGTAGTCTCAGCGGGGTGCTTGTGCTTCTTCGTACCATGAGCCTTGACAGTTTTGGCCAGGGCCATAGACATCACATCGGCCGGTGCTCCGGCGTCCATCAAGAAACTATCAAATAGAAATAAAAGAAAAGAAACCATAATCACAAACCCAAAAGAAGAAAATAGAGGGAGTTATAGGATCACTCTCGGGGTTGCAAACCGGGCCTTGGCCAGATTCAACACCATTGATGCGCCACCTTTCCTTCTTTGGGAGAGAAGAACAATGGCGTAGCAAAGTTGGGGTTTTCTTGAAGAAATGAGGAACAAGATGAGGGAGAAGCGAAGGTTGGGTAGAGAGGAAGCCGAGAGAGAAGAGTGAAATGATGGTTGCTTCGTCCGGCCCAACTTATCACTGGAAAGGAGGGGGTTTTGTGATTTGACGGCTCATTGGGCATTATCATGGGGCTCGATCGTGGTAGCTCACCGCCACTCTACTACGGAGTAATTTAGTGCATGGCTGGTGGACCTGTGCCGGGCTGTCCCACACGCCAAAAAGTGAGTAATTTAGTGCATGGCTGGAGGAGGATCCGCACGAGAGCATGTCCACTGTTTTTCAAGAAACAAATGATTACAACAAGCTGCTTTCACTCTTTACGACGGAGGAGTGCGAAACACGCAGCCACTTGAACATACACACAAGGCTCCTACTACTAGGCATGTGCAAGTGGTTCATACGCCAAGATTACACAATCTTGTTGCTAGTGTAGTAAGATATGACGATAACAAATGATGTTGTGCGCATGTCAACTACTCCTATATCTCTATCTCCACTACTATAGTGTAGCAGTTTTGAATTTGGGTTTACCCCATTTCCCTCCCAGCTTCCCACCAAAACGCTTTTGAGGTGCTTGGAGCCGTTGATTTCCCACATTACGTTGACATCTACCGTTCATCAATCGTCAGCGCTATGTATCCAACGGCTAGCATGTGCCGGATTTGCCTCTCCTGCCGTGAGTCGCAGGTCCACACTAACCCAGCTGCGGGAACCACCTAGAAGCTATACAATATTTCCCTTAAAAAATATAGAAGCTAGAAGGCTGTTCTAGAAACTTACCCATCCGCGGTCTGGCCGGTCCCAATGGATGGATTTTTTTAGCTTGACCGAGACGGTAACTGTCTTGTCACATCACTAGGAGCACTACGATTTTGATGTCAAAAAAAGGAGTACTACGATTCACCTGCCGTAGAAAAAGGGTATGCGGGCAATTAATCTAGCTAGCGTGTACGAGTCATATTTTTCTAAGCAAAGAGAGAGATTTCTACCAATCCATAAACATATAAGAAACTAAATACATGCTTCACATTATTCTAATATGCTCACCATCTCATATTTCCTCCGCCTTTAAATATAAGTCTTTTTAGATAATCCAATAAAACTACATAACGGATGTATATAAACATATTTTAGAGTGTAAAATCACTCATTTTGCTCCGTATGTAGTCCACATTGAAATCTCTAAAAGACTTATATTAGGAACTAATGAAGTATTTTAGATGGTAAAGGTTTTATTAAGGAAGGCTAAAGCTTTGCTTTTTCATTAAATGAGCAAGGAGTAAAGAGCACGTATAAGGTCGATTCAAAAGGAGCAAACAGATTACTCTCCGTGAAATTCGCAAAAAACTACTCTCCGTGAATGATTTCCCTAAGTGTTTCACCCGTGATATACCACAACCTAGCTTCTCTCTTGATATTGCCAAATACGACGTAGGCAAAGATGCAAAATTGCTAAAAACTCGAGCATTCCTCATTCAAAATCTCCCATGACAAGCGCTTAAGAAGATAAGCCATGGCATCGCTTGGTTGCTCATTTGACTCGATCGCTTTGGTCCACCAAAGGTGGGTGGAGTTGAATGATGCCAATTTCGGGGTCGAGGTCCTTTTTCCAAGCCAATCTTTAATCATGCACCAAATTCTTTGTGTATATTTGATTGAATAGGATGTGTCCCAAGGTCTCCATGTGACATTTGCAAAGATGGCAAAAGCTACAATTAGGCTATCCTATTTTTACAACTTATCATTTGCCAAGCAAAAAAATTGCACTTCAAGGTGCCCAAGCTTTCAAACCGTGAGCTTGATCAAAGACGAAGGCAAAACAAGAAAATGGGCATTGGAAGTCGAGATGTGGAGTAGCAAGCATTGAGGTGAGCTTCCAAATGCGAACATATAAAACTCTAATGTGCTCCATGGATAATCCATCACTCAAGCGCATGCTTTACAGGTTAGCGTGCAAAGCACGTGCAACTTACTAGTGTAACATAGTACCGCTTTTTTGACTGTTCGGTCGAGAATGAACGGTGAGATAAATGTTAATAGAACTAGGTCCACAGCGCAGACGGAGAGTACGGTGCTACAAGATCTACCTAAACATGAACCATATGAAGCACCTAATAGTGTTAGGCAGGGTGTATGAAGGGTGCACGGGATGGGAGCAAAAGTTCCCTTCTCGACCCACTTTTGGGTGTTTGGCAGAGTGCATGAAGGGTGCATGAGTCCACACTAGTAGGTTGAAAAAAATACACGAAGAGGAAACAACTATATTGAGATGAGAATGCAACCAAACACACCCACACGCTTTGTGCACATGGATCGATCTGCATCGTCCGAGTTTGATCCAATGGTCATGTTGTGCCGAGACATGGACATGCCCATGCAGAGGGCGCCTAAACACCACCGAAGTCCCTCTCGCTTCTTGAGGCGCATGACGCAGGTGATGCAGGTGCAACCGCCGCAGAGCCCGCCCCCGCCGACGGGAGCCAGCTCGTCAAAGACGCGCGCCCAATGGCACGTAATGGATCTCGTGACGGAGCCTCAAAGGATTCGCCGGCAACGGCGACGGCAGCCCGCAACCCTCCTTGTCCAGCTTCAGCCCCCACCATCGCACGGAGACGGCTCAGCTCCTCGGAGATATAGGTGAAGAAGGAGACCAGGTCGAAGCCGCAGCTCGCTGAAGTCGACCGGTGGTCGAACGGGTTTAGCCCGACGGCCGCATCGCCTCGCTGGTACGACGATAGGCATCACGTAGCTGCAACACGCGGCGTGGCAACTTGGTTCACCAAGTGGCTGAGGCGATCCTCGACCTCGCCACGATCGGCCGCCGCCCCAGCCGCTCCCCTCACGGCCTATCGATCTCCCGCTCGCAGCAACGCCGCCGACGCCGAGCATCTTTGTGGTGGACGCTGCCGCTTTTGAAGTCCGTGAACTCCCGCACATAACGGAGGAGCATGGTACTCCTCTCCTCCTTGAGCTCACGGAGCTCCATGTCCTGGCCCCGAGCTCCGCATCCTTGGCATGGAGCTCCCTGTCGTGCCTCCCTCGACTCCGTGGACCTGCTGCGCCGCCATGGCACCGTGAGTAGAAGCAATGGGAGAGGAAGCAAAGGGGCGAAACAATTGAAAGGCAATGCACCCACGGAAGGCGGAGGAGCGGGAATCTTTTGGTTTTCACCACGGTAAATCACCAATGACGACTTCTCACATCGTGGAGCAAAGGGTTTTACATAATGGAGTCATCGTGACTAATTGCTGCCGCTACCGCTCGCCAATCCAAAAATTAAAAATCTGCCGCTACCGCCCCGCTAATCAAAAATAAAAATCCTGCCGCACCCAAACACCGCAGAGCAACACCACGGTGGATATTTAAATTTACCTGCCGCAAGTAGATAAAAAGGGATGAAAAATGAATGTGGCGGCGGCTAGCTTAATCGCCACCGTGCTTCACCATGTACTCGGCGGAAAGGTGGTCTTTCGTGATTTGACGACTCATTTACTTTCTTCGGGCGCCACGACCGAGGAGGACCCAAAACGCTGTAGGGTGTCCCAAGTCGAAGAATATATGCGGCACCACCCGGGAGGACCCCAAACCACATGTAGGGTGTGCCAATGCTTCGCACAGAGGAAATATGTGCGTAAAAATATATCAGACGACGAGTACCTATGGTTCGACCTCGACCCAGCCATGGTCGAAAACACCCCACTAGCCACATAGCTTCATCATGCAAACGTGGCACGGAGGATGATGTGGTTAGTCTGCCTCGACCAGCCACAACGCTCTTGTTCTAGGCGTATTCTTCTATTTTCCAAGCTTTTTTAGTTGTAATAACACCACGGCAAGCTAGTGCCGCCTTCGTGTGCCCGCAAAGGTTAGACGATGGAGAGAAGAGAGATTGAGATCGCAGACTGGGACCCACCAAGAAGTGAGACAACGGTCATGCACGTGTTGACGAGGCACTCCTCTACTCTACTCAATGCAAGTACAGTATAAAATCAAGTTATGGGACAAAGCCAACAACCGCTCGCTTTTTTCAAGCTATCGACTTACGCTTTGTAGTCCAGGTTGCCGCCTCAATCTCGCCTTTCAGATTTGTTAGTTTTAGGTCCAAATTTGATTAATGACAAGTGGGACCCCGTGTTGTTCTGATATTTCGTGTAGGATGGTTTTTTGAACAAACACTTTATGCGGGTTAGACAAGTAACGCACACGAGTTACACGCTTTTTTGCAAGTTTATTTAACAAAATGACAGCGCATAGAATATCACATCCACCCGCAGCTTAGATACTATGGTGATACGAAGTTTTTACATCGCTGGAAGTGAGATCCAATGGCTTGGGAGTAGTCTTTGTAATTATGCGCACTTCCAAACTCTCCAAAGGTTTTTTGCAAATAAAACATTCATGCCTGTGTGCCGCTGCATCTTCGATCCAACGGCTCCCCGGTGCTCATATTAGGTGCTCCCGTAGCTTAATTACCCGCCACGGTGATATGAGCATCTAGGTCATATGATCGTGATCGATGGAACATGTGTAGTACTTGTACTTTCAAGATTTCCCAAACTCTATCACCAGATATTGCAAAAACATTCAAACCTCCTACTATGGGCCGTTAGATTCAAGAACTCATATCACCATAGAATCTACGGTACGGAGCACCTCATGCTCTCCCGCATGAGAAAACATAAGGTGCTATCGCAGCTTGATGCTACGGTGATACGAGCTTGAGGTCGCTTTGATCTGAGATCCAATGGCATCCGAGCAGTCTTTGTGCTTGTAAGTAGTGGTCGAACTCTTTTGGGGCTTTTCAAAAAAACCATTCAAACCACCGAGGAGGTGTTGTCACAAACCAACGCCCAAGAGCTTGTATCACCAAAGCATCTAAGGTGTGGTAGCACATGATATTCTTACATACAGAGAATATGATGTCCTCCTTCATCTTAGATGCTACGGTGATACGAGCTTCGAGGTCGCTGGATATGGGATCAAAGGGCATCTAAGTAGTTTTGTACAAATTGTGTGCAATTCTCAAACTCATCAAGGTTTCTGCAAAATATTAAGACACATCATGTGAGCTGCTATATCTCAGATCTACAAGCCCAAGCAACTCAGACGGCATATAGCATCTAAGGTATGGGGCACATGATATTCTCCCGGGAGGAGGGGTGGGGTGCACAACCAATCGGTGGTTGGGAGGGTGGGGACAAATATAATCTAAACAACCCTAAACAGAGCTCCACAATTTTATCTAAGGTCGAGGGTTGACCCCGACAATCATAGCTCCGCCTAAACACAACATTTGCATGTACTATAGTACTAGACTTAATATTCATGTTTCAGTTTCATGTTCATTTTAAATATTGAACTGAGGACCATGGATGTCTTACATTTTACTCTTTTCGTTTTAAATATTAGTCTTTTAGAGGCTTCAAATGGACTGCACATACGGATGTATATAGACATATTTTAGAGTCTAGATTCACTCATTTTGTTCGTATGTAGTCACTTGTTGAACTCTCTAAAAGACTAATATTTAGGAATAGAAGGAGTTTTTGAATTCGTGTCATACATGCATGGTTTGGAAAATAGATGCACTATACTTATTGGATTGTTGTTGTGTTCGTATGTGTGTGCTGTGTGTGTGTGTGTGTGGTCATATGCTTGATACATACAAAGTTTTCTCACCTCCATATTGTTCATCTTTTAAATTTGAATTTGCATTGAAAACTTACTAGGATACCATGAAATGTGAAATCCACGCTGAGATCACTATATCACAAACTCACTCTAATTCAACAACTCGTCATAAATCAATTACCACGTTGAGATTCGCTCGCAATTTAAAAGGTTCCTTTCAGATTCTCGAATGGTAGGACCCAACGGCGCATCAGCCAGACCTTGGCTCGTGTTGATCCTAAAAACCGGCTCGTGGTCTCTCGTGGCGCGTGGTACGCACATTAGGCAACCCCAACCATTCGAGCCTCAAGCTTCAAGTCGAAATATCCGCGCCGAATTCCAGCCCTAGGAAATTCCCTCATGTCCCCGGTCCATAATGACTACCGATGAACAATGGAGGGATGCTTTAGTAACTAGACAATATTACCTACCGCGCCGAGCACGGTTCAATTCCTCTCGCCGCCGTTAAGGTCACCATCAACCGCATTGCCTAGTACTACTACTACTACTACTACTACTACACCAGATGATGAGTACATAATTGAGCCCGCTTTGTTCGTGCCTAGTACTTGAGTTAATATATCGTGCAATGCACTGCACGGAGGGATTATCCTTTACTCTACATATATAACTTGTCTCAAGTCTAACTAAGCAAAATGTTTGACCAAATCCTTTCTTAAGAAATACAACAGACAGATGTACGGCTTGAAAATTTATTGCATGATGCAGGTTATGATATTGTTTCGAATCCTGGATCTTAAATTTCAGAAAATCCAAAAGTGAGCATAAATTCTGAAACTAAGCATGGTCACGTGATATGGCACAAATATTACTTCATAAGTTTTTTCTTCAATTTGAGACAAGCTGCTTATGAAAAGTTGCACAAATGAAGAGCCTAGGTATTTTAGAACAAAGACCTGTCACATTAAGGCTAACGCTTACTATTGGAAACCGCTATGCATACGCGTCGCCACGAGTTCCCGCTTCATCGGCAGGTGCCGCTCGAGCAAGCGTGCGAGTAGACGAGAGGCATGCGAGCGCATCACCGGCCGCTGCTGTCGTGGGAGGTGTGCGAGCAGCATCATCACAGTGGCAGCTCACCGGAGGCGAGCCTTTGACCAGTTCTCCGCCCCACCGTCCGTCCCAACTGCTCCCACTTTTAATGTCGCCGGCGCCGCAGTTTAAAATCAACCCCGCACTACCCGGTATTGCTACAATCCTCTCTCCTCTCCGATTCTCCTCGCTGCCTACCTCCAACTAGCCCGACCTAAACGTGACGCCATGCCGATCACGATGGCCTGCCTTAGTGTTCCAGCTTCGAGGAAGACACCCAGCCGGAGTCTCAAGAACATAAGGCGCTTTGGGATGAGCTTGAACTCGCCTTGCGGGAAGACGCCGCTACTGCCCCCGCCCCTGCTCGCTCCTGTCGCCTGATCGCGCCAGCGCCCATCCCCGTGGGCATTGATGGGCTGGGAGCCGCACATTGTCGCCGAAGCTTGATCCCACGGGTTCCACGAGGTCCTCGCCGACTTTCACGCGCCTGCACCTGCCAACGTGATATAGCGCTGCGCAGCACCGACGCCAAGACACCTGCGCGCGTGTCGCGGCACCTGCTGCATGATGGCGCTGCGCAGACCGACGCGGCGCTACCAGACGCCGTGCCCGTGCACACGAATGTCTCCGCCGTGCTGCTGATCGCTCGTCCTCGCTGGTGCCGGTTTCCTCAGCAGCATGGATGGCCGCCGCCGACCGCTTCTTGCACCAGCGCCACCGCTTCTCCCGCCAGCTGACTCGCTCCAAGTCCAGTAACATTTTGGCCTTCCTTGAAGCTAGGCCAACGCCCAGGAGTACGCCAACAATGGCGCAAGACGCCGCCGCTGCCGATCAAGGGGTCTGACGACACACGAGCACGCAGAGGAGCCGCTCTCACCGCGAGACGCCCCGCCGCCGCTTAATCTAATTTGTTATGAAAACGCTCGATTGGCATGCTTAAAATCCAACGCTTATCATTTCCGCTTATTTATATCGATCGTCAGATAGTTTAAAGTCGGAGTCGACAAAATGAAATGATCGAGTGAATGTTCTGCTAGAGCCGATCAAATTAAATATAAAATGTCATCAAGCCACATGTATTCCTTGTCATCCAACGACCTAGACTGCTTCAATGTCGAAGCGCCAACACGCTTAGCGTGCAGTTAATTTCATGCCAAAAATAGTGCTAATCACATGACAACACGCAAATAATATCCTAGTAGTTAATATCCGCATGCACTTAATATACTTCCAAATTAACGGCATTGCACGCATAACACCGACTAGTGCTGCTAGTATGTGAAACTGGTGCCGTGACTTGTGAACGCATCCAGATATGGTCAACGGCAACATCGCCTGTGAGTTCTTCATGTTTGTCGTATGCCTAAATGCGAAGGGGAGGAGAGAGAGAGCACACATGGAACCCACCAGTAAGTGAAGGCTAATAGTACTAAAAATAATATTACATGTTATCCATTAATTAGGCCATGGTAATATAAAAACATTATGTGAACAAAGGGGTACAACAAACATTGCTATTCTACGATGTTGCCTATTGACGTATGCTTGAAGGCCCGGCCGCATGTTCGATCCTCGCCCTTTATTTTTAATTTGTATATGGGTCCAAATTTGTTTCATGACATGTGGGCCCTCGGTGTGTAGTTTGTAGCACTTTAATTTGTGGGTCGAAATTTGTTCCATTCCAAGTGGACTATCGTGTAGTTTTGTAGCTTATTTATAATAATTAAAGAGAACAACATAGTTTTTTCAATATACCATGGTGCTACGTTGAAGGCGAGAAAGGACGGCGAGAGAGCGATGACCGAGCCAGAGGAAATCAACTAGGGAGTTATGGGTTGCAACGGTGTTTGGAGAAGTTGGGGGTAATGCTACTTAAAATATAATCTAAACCGACTGAATAAATGCCTACACAAATTAATCCAAGTTGGAGTGCCCTCGAATGTAAATAGCTCCGCTTTATGAGGGATGGAGAGGTAGTAGCTTCAACGCATGGAAGATACGGTGAGAAAGCGAGGTCAATCGAGAGACATATAGATAGAGAGATAAAGTGAGTGTGGTCCCACATTCATTGAACAAATATATATGCTCCGAGAGATATTGTCCGATTGAGCTTTTGGCAAGGGTGAGGGATGTAAGATAGAGCTTGAGAGATGATCCAGTCACAAACGTAGATATATTTTGTGCGTGGAGGAAGCAAGGTCAACCGATCACATAGGGTCGCCGGCGATCGAAAGAGTGAGACGGGTTGGAGAGAGTGACCTAGATAGACGATGTGCGTGAGAGAGTATACAATGTGAATAGGTCGAATTGGGCTCAAACATGGTGATATATCGCTTTTGTCCGAGAAAGAGGAGGTCAATCGAGACATACGGAGAGAGAGAGAGAGAGAGAGAGAGATTGAGTGAGTGTGGCCCACCATGAGGTCGAAAGAGTGGCGGCGGCTTGATGGACTGACCTAGATAGACAATCATGGAGAGAGTATAGAGTGTGTCGATCGAGGCCCTAACAGGAGATATATCATTTGTGTGTGAAAGAAAACGAGGTTAAACGAGACTCAGATAAAGAGAGGGAGATTGAGCGAGTGTGGCCCACTGCAAGAAAGAAAGAGTGAGACAGTCTCGAGGGAGTGACCTAGATATAAAACGTGGTGCATGCGGCGCACGAGAGGTTGGGGGGCTAGATAGGCAATGCATGTATTTAGCGCGAGAGGGTGAGAGGGAGAGGGGAGAGAGAGCCTCGCATGGGGTGCAATGGCGGGTGTGTGAGGTAAATACATTTGGTAACAGAGTGGAAAAGGGTTGTGTAGTTGAGAGACTTGGAGATCAAACTTGGAGAGAAAGAATGAACGGTGTTGGAAACCGATAGCTTCCTAAGGTGGTTAGAGAGGAAGATTGACCGATACAGAAGTATGTAGCGCTTGTGCTGGGGGCTAAAACAACATTTGAATGTACATAGTACGAGACTTAATATTGATGTTTCAATTCGTGTACATTGTTAAATTTGAACCGAGGACCAGTATACGGGTAATTATTTCAATTTGTGCCATACTAAGTTTCAAAAGTTGACATTGACTCAGTTTGTTGTGCTATTTTGTAGGTCATATGTTTGAATCCATCCAAAAGTTTTCTCACTACCATGGTGTTCATCATATACATATGAATTTGTATTAAAAAGTAGCGCCGATACAAAGTGAAATGCTAAATCCACGCTAGAATTGGAGATCGCCACGTGACACACACTCTAATTCAAATAACTAACTACGTGACACACACTCTAATTCAAATAACTAATTATGTGACACACACTCTAATCCACGCTAGCGCAGTACCGCCTTTGATTTTTTTTCAAATAACTCCTCATTAATTAATTTATAATACTCCTCTGTTCACTTTTATAACCTTGAAGACATTTCAGACAATGTGCAAAACAGTTCATTTTAAGTTGTTTGAAACGACTTACAAAAGTGAACGGATGGAGTATCTCGTTTCGAATGACTAATTATTGCAAGGAAAACACGGGCATGGTAATACATACAGATTCGTTTGCAAATGAAAGAAGATTCCTTTGCATTCTCAAATGTAGGCGCACTGATAACCCACAAGTATAGGGGATCGCAACAGTTTTTGATAAGTAAGAGTGTCGAACCCAACGAGGAGCTAAAGGTAGAAAAAATATTCCCTCAAGTTCTATCGACCACCGATACAACTCTACGCACGCTTGACGTTCGCTTTACCTAAAACAAGTATGAAACTAGAAGTACTTTGTAGGTGTTGTTGGATAGGTTTGCAAGAAGATAAAGAGCGCGTAAATAAAAGCTAGGGGCTGTTTAGATAAAGACACAACTAAATTAGTTTTAGTAAAAAGTTTGTTGTCACGAGAAAGTTATTTGTCCCTAGGCAATCGATAACTAGACCGTAATCATTATTGCAATTTTATTTGAGGGAGAGGCATAAGCTAACATACTTTCTACTTGGATCATATGCACTTATTATTGAACTCTAGCAAGCATCCGCAACTACTAAAGATTCATTAAGGTAAAACCCAACCATAGCATTAAAGCATCAAGTCCCTTTATCCCATACGCAAACAACCTACTTACTCGGTCTCTGGCTTCACACTCACGCCACCCACCATAAGCAAATCATGAACATATTGCAAACCCTACAACGGAATCCTCATGCTTATGCCGACACGGAGAGCACCATAGGACAGCACCAATAATAAAACATGCAACTCAAACCAATCTTGATCATCAAATAGCCCAGAGGACAAAAACAGATCTACTCAAACATCATAGGATAGCCATACATCATTGGGAAATAATATATAGAGTTGAGCACCATGTTTAATTAGAGATTACAGCGGGTAAGAGAGAGGTTACACCGCTGCATAGAGGGGGGAAGAGTTGGTGGTGATGGCGGTGAAGTTGTTGGTGAAGATGACAGTGATGATGATGGCCCCCTGTGGCACTCCAGCCACTGAAGCAAGGGGAGAGAGCCCTCCTTCTTCTTCCTCCTTGACCTCCTCCCTAGATGGGAGAAGGGTTTCTCCGGGTCCTTGGCTCCTATGGCGGGAGGGCGAGAGCCCTCCGAGATTGGATCTATCTCTGCCTCTCTCGGGTTCTCGTGATTCGCTCGCGCTTTTCACTGCTTTTTTATCCGGAGATCCAGAATCTGATTGACTGAAACCTTCACCGTGATTTTTTTTCCAAAATTAGCTTTCTTGCGCCGGAGAAGGGCATCAATCGCTTACGGGTGGCCCACGAGGTGGGGGGCACGCCCCGGGTACGGCATGGGCCCCGCCTCGTGGCCACCTCGGATACCGCTTCACATTGATCTTTCTCCCGATTTTCCAAATATTCCAAAAATAAGTCCGTCTGCTTTTATCCCGCTTGGACTCATAGATATGGATATTCTGCTAAACCAAAACATGCAACAGTAGAGGAACTAGCATCGGGCAATCGGATCAATATGTTAGTCCCAAAATAGTATAAAAAGTTGCCAAAAAGTATATGGAAGTTATAGAATATTGGCATGGAACAATCAATAATTATAGATACGACGGAGACGATCACGCACTGTGCATACTCAGGTCGGTCGGTGGATTTGCTCGGTGTTTTAGGCAATCGTTTTGGGCCACCGACATGTGGGCCAGCCACCGTTGGGCTCACATGTCATGGACATAAAGGCAGGTGCCTTAAGGCACCAAGCATAGTCCCGCTGGGTGGTCGCAGTGTCTGGACGGACGCCAGAGCACCCAGCCACCCACCCTCCCCCCAAAAAAAAGACGATTTAAAATATAAGTTCGTGCTTCCACGCTTCGATTGAAATATCCGCGCCCTAATTCCAGCCCCGCAAAATCTCTCTTCTCCACCGCCCCTTCCACGCCCAGATTGCTCAAATCCCTAATTCGCCGCCAACCATCGAATCGCCCCTCATCTCGTCTCTTTCCCCACCATTCCCCACCTCTATGTCGGACGACGATGACGAAGACGACGGTCACGCTTCACCACCGCACTAGAGCTACCTCATCTACGCCTCGCCCACCACACCGGTGGTCCATCGACAACGCCTTCCGCCGCAACCGACGCGGCTCACACACCGAAGTTCCACCGCATCAAAAGCGCTTCACCGACGCCGCCTCCCAGCTCACCGGCCACTTCACCGAGCACATCGTCGCAGACTCTTCGCTTCGAGACCGCTAGCTTCACCAACGGTCTCGCCCATCGTGATCAGAAGCGCCGCTGCCACTCAAGATCTGATCCGCGCGCCACCAGCCAACGCCAAAGACAACACCCTCAACGGCTCAAGTGACCAAGACTCTAGCTAGGCGAGCATGCCCAAACGCCGCCCGAACTAGGTATCCACACATCACCCCTGTGCAATCGCTCGACGATGTTTGATATCCTTTCACTGCTTCTCTTAGCTTACACGCCTATGCAACTCGACTTTAACTCTTATTTCTTCCGAGATATCATCCAAAACAAGCAAATCCATTTTAGCGGCATGACGGTACACGGATCTGTACACATCCCAAGACACCAGATAACCTTGTAAGTATCTATCCTCCGATACAACATCAAGGTCGATTCCTCTTATTTGATCAACCATTCGTCGTGTCAAAAATGCAAAGGGAATGCAAGGAGCACAAGGCCTGCACATCCAAGCAAGTGGTAACATGGACTTGTACATGGAACATCCCAAGCGCAAGCAGAGCTGCAGTGAGCATGTACAACGAGCTAGCATAAGTCCCCGCATTTCATTTAATTCAGATCGGCATTCGTATGATTTGTGTGCAAGTGGCTGATCCACTAATTCAAGTTACAAGGCTAACATTTAACTTAAAAAAATACGAAGGCACTTGCACCGGAAATCAACATAACTTGAGAAATGTGAAGCTACATGCACTTTGAAACCAGCTAATGATACAAAGTAGTTCAGATTATAAACACTAAATGATGCAAGAACCAAAAACACAAAATGCAACATGGTGTACAAGGACTACAAACATGGTCTGTACTCGCTTGAATTATTCGCTCTCCGCTGAAAATATCAAAGTGTAATTGCACGATAACCAGTGCGCAAACTGCATATCAATATATATATCTTGCACAAGTATGCCAATAGTTTCAAACAACAGATTAGAAAAGTATTTATGCTATGTTGTCATGATACCGACTTTCTCGTAGATGGCCTCGACGCTTCCTCGCTATGAAAATGCACTATAATTTGCTTGTCATCAATGTCCGCAAATCTGGTCTCTCTCAACATAGTAGATCATCATTAGACACTAAATCCTTCAATGAGCTTGAAAAATGCTTGCATTAGATCCCCATTAGACACTATATGTTCATCACCAATAGCATGTAAAATGTTTGCATCAAATACTTCATTAGCAAATTGCTCATTAGACACTTCAGCTCAAGAACAACATGAGCTTGTATGTTTGCACCGAAACTTGATTAGATACATCGATTCAAATACCAAGATTGATTGGGGAGTTACAAAATAAGTAGAAATTGGTTTCATTTTCTCATAGATTCCCTACATACAAGCAGTTTTACAACACCGTCAGTTTAACTATTGGCCGAAATTGAAGAGTTGAATTAGATATAATCAGGATGTGATGTACCTGCTCATGCGCATGCTACTCTTGCAAGTCATGATCGTCTGCTTATGCAAGCTCGATGCCATGCCTGTGGCTGCCTCCCACGCAGGCTACACCTGTGGCTGGATCTTCATCTTCTTGTCCTTCCGCTCGCTTGAAGTCTGCCGACTACCCTCCAACGAGGGCGCGAGGAAGTGCTGTGTCACCTGTCCAACGGTGGCTAGGTTAGGAGCGAACCAGATCGAGGCTGGAGCGAATGAATTGGGATTTTTCCTGCTGTCGATCGATATGGGAGGCGCTCGTTTGGGTCGCGAGCCTGCTATAGGGCCTATCTTGCACTTATGTTATTGGCCCATCCAAACTGAAACATTTTTCTTCATTTTTACATTGCATGCTCGTATGCTGGGACTAACAAAACTAGTGTGGGCCAACCTCGACGACTCAAACTAGGTGCACACTTTCCAGCCACCGAGGCGGCCGCCCATACCAGCCCCTATGGTGGCGCTCCCCTTTATGCAGTATGATTGGATAGTGAAAAATATTCCAGTGGCGCTTTTGATTTACCCACGTAATGGTTGAATTGCTTGTTTCTATGAACTGAGTTCGCCAATAATGTGAAGGATGCCAATCTTTTCATCCCATCAGATTGCTTAGATCTCGATATGCCAAAAGTAATCGCATGAAATATACAAGAAAAGCTAGTGTGATGTGTTTGGCTACAACTAGTCTGACTACACGCCCTCATATAACATATCAAGGACGCACCATCTTACCAGATTAACCATTCGACTTACCCATGCAAAGGTGGGAAGAAAGAAGTATTGACATGATCCAAGCAATTGATGCCATGGACTCCTTCTGCACAACCTTGTAAGTTTAAAAAGAAGTTGCAGTGTGCCTGCATAAATAACTAGCATAAGTTCAGCCACCTGCTTCTCGGAATTTTAGTTAGCCACTTATTGCAAAATTGTTCAATTATGTTGCTTGGCTTAATTTAGTTTGCTATCGATTACACAATGGCACAGCCTCGTTAATCATATTGTAGATCTGCGCTTATCTATGTGTTTGATACTTATTGTTAAGAATTACCTGTTTGCCTTAACTTAAATATCTACTTGTTTGTTTAACTGCTTTGCTGCTGCAACAACGGGTTACAATGATGTTAAGAACTACTTTTCAGCATCCAATTGAAACTCTTTAATTCCTTGTTTGTTTAACTAGTTTGCTGTTATAACTCCTAGTTGAGATGTTTTGCTAACTTCAACTTTTCTGAATCCAATCGGAACTTTAATGGCAAAACAGGTTAGCGTCCTATCCCCAACCGACGAGATTACCATCCTATCCCCAACTGACGAGACGTCCAAATTTTAAACGGGGGCTAAGTTCGTAACTTTCCCATATTTCGCATAAAAGGCCCCAAAACATGGTTCCCCGCATCTTCCCTCCATTTTCCCATTCATACACCGTCCGCGCTTAGAACACCCCATCCCCACACCAGCCTCCGCCCGCCACCCCATCCATCGCCACTGCCCTCCACCATGCCGGAGCGCCTACCAAGACCGCTACCATCCATCGCTAGAGATGGACGCTTTCATCCACGGCGACGACCAATAGCCTTGCATCGCCCCTTCGCTTCATCGGCACCGCTGCCCTCTCTTTGCCGGGCTGCTCACACGACCTTTCTTCCACCGCAACGGACTTATCCCCGATGCACCTGCTTCACCGTCGCAGATCCGCTTCAACGCCACCGACAGCCATCGCACTTCGATGCCTACACGGCGCCGCAAGAGAGGTGGTACTTCATATCTCCTCAACTTTTTGATCTCAACCAAAAAATAGATCTTAACTTGGTTACTCTACTTTCTTTTCAGCTCTTAGAATTTAGTTCTTAGTTCAAAGCAAACAATGGATGCTAAATATCATTTCTCCGTTTGCAGCTTCAAATCTGCCATGGCACAGCCATAATACAGTTTTAATTAATCATGCTTAGGGTTTAATTGATCATGTTGGTTCCGTGGTGGTTTCTTTAATAGAAATCGAGGGGAAACCCTCTTTGCTAAAAAATATGCTTAGAGTTTCCTTTATGATCACTATACGATCGTAATACGTGCTTCGTCATAATAACACCGCCCACCCATCAAGCTAAACAAGCTTAGTTGTTCAAATACTTAATCTGATATTATTAAAATAGAGTTGTTTAATTGGTCAGCTAAATGTTCCTAAATTAGTTTCAAAATGCATGTTCGCTGCTCGGGTGTGTATCTCTAGGGTGCCCACGGTGGGCCGCCCACCTCGGGATTTTGGGTCGCCCCAGCCTCGATTCCTCTCGCTCACAAGGCTCTCGATCTCTACTGCTTCACCGCCTCCTCGCCTAGGAGGAGACGCCGGACTAACAGAGGTCAGGAGCCGCCGCCAACAGCTGCCATCATGCTCGGGCGCCACCGCGCCTACCTTCCCAGCCTGCTCAGGGCTCAGCGCAGGCAGCACCCACCAAGCCAACCCGATTTATCCCGAGATACGCCCTCAACACTCAAGAGCCATTCCTCATCACCCATTTTCTAATTGATTCATTACTCATTAGGCAGGACTGTCATTAGGGTTTGTTGTGTGCTCATTGCTACCTACACTTAATGGTTCAGATGTATTTCGCAATCTTTAGTACCTCTAAAGTTCACAGTGGTTTTCAAAATTCGCCCTAATGTAAACTAGTCATTTTGGATTGTTGGTCGCAGTGACATTGACCCAGCATTACTACCGAAGCCAGGTTTGTTGACAATTTTACTTGTCTTTCTTACTCATTCGATATAATATCCAATTATTCACGCCGATTAGTTGAAACAATAAGTGCGTAGACAAACTTCTTCATTCAGATTTTGACGGTCTTCATCGCAGCTATAATTCTGCATACTTGTCCTAGTAAGCTCACAAGTAAATGATTGATTCACTACATCTATGCTTGCCTTGTCATATTTGTTGTCAATATTCTTTTAGGTGGACCACCCTGTTTCTAAATATTGGAACCAGAGACATGAGTGAATAGTATTTTTCTAGGTGATCTCTTCCATCATGTGTGGGTAACTAACACCGCATTGTATAGAAAGAAAGTGTCATTTTCAGCTTTTACATAGGTTTCGATCTTTACATGGAATACAATCTGCCTACTTGCTTTATGTCGACTACCAACACTACACCTGAAGCTAAACATTACGCCACTCATAATTGCTTAGTTTATTTGTTCAAATACTAATTTCATATGATTCTAATGTTCCTACTTCAGTTTTGAAATGTGCCTGCCTGTATAGAGACATAAGGAGTTTGAATTTCGTGTGTGGTCCGGTCAAGACGGTTGGGGAGGTGAACTTTGCATATGCAGGGTTTATAGGAGACACTCCGAGTTGAATCCGCAATGCATTCCATAGATAATCTGACTACTTTTTATGTTTTCATGAATCTCGATTCTCAACATCATCATAATGATTATGAGCTTGCACGCATGAAAAGAATAAAGCGTAACAATGCCATGGCTGTCAAACTTGGCATTAAGGGACTGAAATCAAGTCTGATGCAATGCAATGAAAACACTCTCCACCTCCACAGATTCATGCTCGTAATATGATCCTAACAAAGGATTCTGAGCTAGAGGGAGACCTAAGTCAATGTAGCTCTCTAGTGGAGGAGCCGAGGAAGATGCCCTATCTTATTCACCCATCAAGGTACTTGCTCTAACTTTCCAAGGTTACATTGCTCGCACATATCTTGCAACCGATGCTTTGCATTGCTTCTACTTTGTTGAACTGCCATTAGCTTAGTTTACACATCGTATGTGAATACGCCTGCCTATCCATTTTAGTACATATTCCATCTGTCATCATACCATATTTATCCATTCAAATGTTGTTCTTGTGTATCAGACGCTCAAAAGGAAGAGGGCGATTGCTGATCGTGGAGGAGCACAAGCAAAGTATTTGGAAAAGGTAGTGGCACCTGATAAATCAAATAGCCCATTAGGTGTAGTTGCAATATCACCTGACCCACAAAATACCCCAACTCTAGCAGCACTCTAGCCCTACTACACCGGGTCATTTCGATGCCCCAACTCAGCAGAATTCCCAACCGCAGCAACAAGATGATTATGCCATTGACATAGCACCACCTTGCACGACGCAAAACCCCATTCCAAAGAAAGGGTACACAAAATCCAGCCACAAACCTTTTCAAACCAGAGAGAGCCCCAATTGCAGCAAATAGGACCCTATTCCATTTCTTCCCAGCTTAGAAGACGGCTTATGTTGTTGTCGAACTTTGTGCGATCTTCCTTCATGGAAAGATTATACCACGTATACGTAACAATTTCCAGCCTTTCCTCCGCAACTTACGCTGTAAGTAATGTATTAATGTTATTCATGGTCATTACTGCATATGTTTCTCACGATGTAAGACACAAGATTTCATTCTTTTAAATAGGCGAGGAGCAAACTGGATTGTGATGACGAGCAAGGGTTTGTTGCACTTTTCAAGCACTCGCTGATGAAGTATCGCTCCTACCGAGGCAAGCGACTTCGATGGCAAGCCTCTCAACAAAATTTCTATAAAGTCTCCGTGCTACATTTATCCGACGGTGACCGGAATAATCTTGTTACAGATTGGTCTCCGCAGCAGCGAAGGTACCGTTTATGATATCACATCACAATTTGAACTACATTTCTGATTTGCCTTAATGTCTCACTTGTACCGTAACGCCTGGATAATCATGCTACAAGAACTCACGCTTATGGTGCCACGCCACCTCACACTGTAGTTGCTTAAGTTAATTCAAAACGGTTTCGAAATTCAAATTCAAATGTATGATAGCAATAAAAGTTTTCAAAAATTAAAACTAAAATGTTCGTGGTTGTCAAATATTACAAAGTTAATTATGGTGCAACAAACCCATTTTTATATAATGCCTAAATATGCTTAAATGAATTAAAACAGAAAAGAAAATAAAAAAGAAAGAAAATACAAAGAGAAACAAAACAAAAGGGGAGAAGCCCCCTCGCCGAGCGCTGCCCACCGCCATCGGCCAACCAGTCGGCCCAGTCCCACCCCCACTCCCTCTCCTTATCCCCACACCCCGCAAACCCCAGCCCACTCACGCACTCCACACCCCCACTCCTCGGCTGATCTCGATCGGGCAACCGTGTTTCGACCCCATCGACGCCGAACCTCCACCCGATTTAACGCCGCCTTACCTCCTCCTGTGCCCCCACTCAATCGGATCGGGAGGCCGTAACCCGCGCTGCTCTAACGCTGCCGACGCCGGGCGCCATCTCGCGCTGTCTGCCGCTGCCGCTGACGCCGCCGCTGCCTTCCTCGACGGACCTCATCGACCTCCCCGAGCCTCTCGCTTAGTCCCTACGACCCGCCGTGAGCCCCGCCTTCTTTCCCCACGACGCGCCATCATGACCGCCGCCCCCGCAATCTCCACGCCGGGCGCTTCGCCGCTGCGTTTCGCGCCACCACGACCCCACGCGCTTGCTCCTCGCTGCGCGCGCCGCCGGCCTCGTGCCCTCGTGTTGGTTCTGCTGCAGGCGCGCTGCTTGCCGCCCACCCGCTGCCTCGCGTGGCTTCTCCCACTCAAGGCCCTGCCCCGCCGGGCATCCTGACCTCGTGCCTTGGCGCGCCTGCCCGCCTCCTCCTCCTGCGGGTCTCGCCATCAGGCCGCCACAAGGCCTGCTTCGCCATGGCCTCTGCTAGCTGCACGGGCGGTTCTCACGCTGTCGGTGCCTCAAGCGGCTCGTCTCGCCTCACGGCGAGAGCTCGCGGCTGGCGCCGGGATCGTGCCTGTCACTAGGGGCTCCCGTGAGCCACCGACCTTGGGGCCCCACCCCAGAACGTTTTTTAAAAAAAAGAAAAGAAAAAAGAATTAAAATAAATAAATAAATAAATATATTAAATAAATAAATAAACAATAACTAAAATAATTAAAATATTAATTAATTAATTAATTATAATTAATTGTTAATTAATCCTGATTAGATTAACCTAATCACTAATTAAATTAACTAACTGTAATTAAACTAAATGAGAATGACAGTGGGTCTCATCGACCCACACGTCAGCTTGACCAGGTCAATGGTCAACATTGATCACGACATCACCCTAATGTCATGCCGACGCCAAGATTTATTATTCTCGATAATGTTGATTAAATAATTAATTAAATTCCGTAAATTAATAAAATCTTTAGAAAATCATATCTTTTAACCGTGACTCGGATTAAAATATTTTCAACATGAAAGTTGCTCGTAACGACGAGGCGAATCCGGATACGCAGTCCGCTCGTCCGCCACACACCCCTAACCTATCGAACTCGCAACTTTCCCTCCGCCCTTCCGCCTCAAAACACGAAACACCGGGATATTCTCCTGATGTTCCCCTTAACCGTACCACCTCATACCACGTTAGGGCACGCCTAGCATCGTTATTTGTCATGTCATGCATCGATATGCATCTGCTTACATGGTATTCATTGTTTCTTCCCTCTTCTCCTCGTAGACTACGAGACCGACATCGCCGCCGCCTAGTTCGACCACGGAGTTGATTTAATTCTCTCTCTTGCCAGAGCAACCAGCAAGCCCCCTTGATCACCAGATATCGCCTATTCTACTCTATATTGCTTGCATTAGAGTAGTGTAGCATGTTACCGCTTTCATATACCTATCCCGATGCATAGCCCGTCCTTGTTACTATCATTGTTACTTTTACCGCAATCCTATATGCTTAGTATAGGATGCTAGTATTTTCATCTGTGGCTCTACATTCTTGTCCGTCCGCCATATATATTATCGGGCCGTGATCACTGGGAGGTGATCACGGGTATATACTATATACTTTATACATGATACATGTGGAGACTAAAGTCGGGTCGGCCGGTGGAGCACCCGCGAGTGGATCTTTGTGGTGGAGCGACAGGCAGGTTGAGACCGCTTAGAGAGAGGTGGGCCTGCCCTGCTCGGGCGCTCATGGATACTTAACACGCTTAACGAGATCTTGGTATTTGATCTGAGTTGGCTACGAGCCTATACGCACTAACCAACTACGGGAAAGATATGGGCACTGGCGCCGTGGTATCACCGGCACTTCGTGACGCCAACGATCGAGTGGCGCGCTACCGGATTGGAACGTAAGCGCCTTTCTATTAAGGGGCTAGTTCTGCTTCCGTCACAGACGCAACGTGCAGGTGTGTGTATGGCGATGGGCCTGCACTGCGCTTAGGTTTAGACCGCGGTTGGCCTCTCTCGCTGAGCCTAGGTGGGCTGCGACGTGTTGATCTTCCGCGCCGGCATGACCCAGAAAGTGTGTCCGCCAAATGGGATCAAGCGCGTGTTGGGTAAGTTGGTGCACCCTCGCAGGGAAGTTAATCTATTCAATAGCCGTGATCTTCGTAACAGGACGACTTGGAGTTGTACATTGACCTTATGACAACTAGAACCGGATACTTAATAAAACACACCCTTCCAAGTGCCGACATAACCGTGGTCGCCTCTCTCGTGGATACGAGGAGGGATCGCCGGTAGGATTATTGCTATGTGATGTTACTTGGAGGACTTCAACCTACCTCTTCTACTTGTTGCAAGACTGAGGTGACCGTAAGTTTAGTCTTCGATAAGACTAGCTATCCCCTCTTATTCTCGCATTCTCGCAGCTCACCCACCGATATGGCCCTTTACACATATATCCATGCATATGTAGTGTAGTTCCTGCTTAAGTAGTACTTTGATGAGTACTCACGGTTGCATTGTTTCCTTTTCCCTATCTCTACTCGATTGCTGCAACTGCACGATGGAGCCCAGAGCTGTGACGCCACCGCCGATGACGACTACTACACCGGAGGTGCCTACTACTACGCAGCAGCCCACCGACGATTTACCAGAGTAGTTTAGGAGGATCCTGCAGGAGGCCCGCGCTTCTTTCGATCTATATCCCGCTTTGTGCTAGCCTTCTTAAGGCAAACTTGTTTAACTTATGTCCAGATCAGATATTGTTGCTTCCACGACTCGCCTATGATCGAGCACTTGTATTCGAGCCCTCGAGGCCCCGGCTTGTATTATGATGCTTGTATGACTTATTTATGTTTTAGAGTTGTGTTGTGATATCTTCCCGTGAGTCTCTGATCTTGATCGCATACATTTGCGCGCATGATTAGTGTACGATTGAATCGGGCGCCACAAGTTGGTATCGAGCCGATCGCCTCTAGGAATCCCCTTCCACACTCCTTGGTCAAGTCGAGTCTAGACATTGCAAAATTTTTACTAACTTGGTTGTGTGCCTTACGGCCCACGCCGCCATCGGGTGGTACTAGGATCTTTTACCTCGACCTTTACTCGACTCAACTCTTCTACTCGGGTTAAACGAATTTACTAACTAACACTAGGATCCCGTGACCACATTCACCCCAAAGTTGGATAAAGCCATAGTTATTCTTGGAATTGTATTTTGATCAATTTCACACCGCCATTTGACTCCTTTGAAACATCTTTGTTTTCAGATGGAACCCACGAGGCAGGTCGTGGCGCCACACGACGCCATTGGTGCTCGGGATCACCGCGTGCTAGCAGAGATGATGACCTATCCGGTTATCACCGCACCCCGAGTACACCGCCTTTGAGGAGTACCAGACTTTAACCAGAGCAGTACCGAGCCATCGCCCACCTCTACTCTCGGAGTATGACTCACCATCGTGCTGCCACCGCACATGGTGTTGGGGTGACTATCGATATGGCAGTCCACGATG
This sequence comes from Aegilops longissima, assembly GCA_021605205.1. NCBI lineage: Eukaryota > Viridiplantae > Streptophyta > Magnoliopsida > Poales > Poaceae > Aegilops > Aegilops longissima. The sequence continues at coordinate 14,256 of JAHIAM010006418.1, read as the reverse complement.
CTGCTTATGCTGCTCGACACGCCTTCGTGGAGAGTATCGAGTTGGACACCTCCCCTTCGTGCACATTGCTATCGCCCCGATGTTGGTGAGGAGGGTTACTACACCGCTGCCTACCCATCGCCACCAGAGAGCCCTTCTACCATCGTAACTTTGTTCTCGCATGCCGATGGGCTGGATCGAGCTAACCGAGCTCTTCGCCACGAGTTGTACATCACCCGTCAAGACTTTTACTGTGCTCGACGCTGTTGCACCCCTTTGTCCGATCCAGAGCTGCTGCTGACCGCGATCTACCCAGCCAGACCGTGATGCCCTGTGGTGTCGGCTGGCCGAGGTGGGAGGCTACTCTCCCGCACTTGGTCCTCTTCGCCACTTGGGCGCCGGGTTCGCACTGAGTATCCGCTGCCCCTGTGTCACCGACGTGGAGGACTATCCGCCACACTACCAGCTTTCAGCTACAGCCTACCTCCGCAGCATCGCTGGGACCGATGTAGGCTTGCTTGTTAGTGTTAGATGCATTCGCCATGAGCTCAAGGTCGCCTATGATGTCTTAGTCTATGTAATCAACTCGTGTACCGAACTCTATGCATGATCCCTTTGTAAGATATGCCGACTACTATGTAGTTTCTATCGTGTTGCTTTCATTATGCATGTTTCATCATGAATGATTCTTGTCTTTGCATAATTTCTCAAATGCTGAACTACCCTCGTTATATATTAGCAGGATGGTTAGACCAGCTGGTCGTGGTCGTGGTGGCAACTTCCCACCACCGCCGAGTACATGGCTGGTATGATCCAACAGCTTGAGATGAATCGCCACCATGGAAAACATGATGGCTCGCTTCTCGCCTAATATGAACCAAAGAGCCAAACACAACAACTCGCAGGATTTCATACGCCAACCCAAGTGTGTACCGCAGCTCAACTCAGCCACCGGATGTCAAGGATCGCTCCATGACATCACCTATGAGATGGAGTCTCTGATGTAGCCCCGCCAGCTATGTCACTTTTGCTTCCTTCTTCCCGAAGGGACCCGCAGCTCAATGGTGGGACAGCCACAGCGCATTTCGCCAGCTGGAACAATCATCACCGCCGACTTCCAAGTTGCTTTCCGTGCCCGCTTCATCCTCAAGGAGTCATGGATCGAAGAAGCGTGAGTTCCGCAACCTCACCCAAGGCAACAAGATCAAGCTTATCAACGAGAGTTTCGGACTTGTCTCGCTATGTCAAGAGGATATTGCAACCGATGCACGCAGACAGAGAAGTTCCGTGACGGCCTTCAAGTCGACATCAAGCTCGCACTTCTAGTGCACGACTTTTGCTGATTTCGCCACCTTGGTGAACAAAGCTATCAATGTCGAAACTGGTCTGCAGGAATACCAGAGCTCTAACAGCGCAACTGCGACACGGGCTCATCTTCGGCCCGCCCTCGCAGGTTGCAAGATATGGATTCCCAACAAAGATGTACCAGCCAAATGCACCTGCCCCAAGGCAGAGCTATGTCTGCACCTCGCCCCGCTTACTCCAACTAGGCAGCCAAAGCTTCCAGCCCACCACCCCAAGCTCCTGCTCCCACTCCCAATAATGGTTTGTGCTACAAGTGTGGTCAACCAGGTCACCGTGCTAGGAATGCAATCAGAATCAAAATCAACTCGCACTTCCCGCGAATCGGCCGTGGAAGCAACCAGCCCCGCAACAACAATGCCAAGCCTTATGGTCGAAGTTCATGCCAACCACGCTGATCTGAACGGCTCAAGACCAGCCTCACCATCGTGATGGGTACACTCAGAAATTCAAGACCAGATCTGCTTTTATTCGATTCAGAGCATCGATTCATTCATGTCAAGATTTTGCATACAAGCACGACGTTAAGTGTGAGGAGATGAACTCTTCGGTAGTGGTAAAACCCCTTGGGACAATGTCAAACCTCCATGGTTGGCGCCGACGCCCCGTGGAAATCAAGGGCTGGAATTCTATGCCTCACCCATTATCCTCAAGACGCCTAACATCGACCTCATTTTGGGATGGATTGTTGAAAGCGATATCGCTTCAATCGCTTGCGCCACTAAGACCGCCCATCTGCTACACCCTTCGATGAAATAATAAGCTACAATGCTCGTCTGTTCAGAATGCCGAGGCAAGGCTCTATGCATTGAATGCATTGAACGCCGCACCCTCGAGGGCATTGAAAACATTCCTGCTGCTCATGATTTCCAGACGCCTTTTCCTCAAGAACTTCCAGGATTCCCCGCTAGAGCTGTCGAATTCGCCATCGACTTGAAACCAGTGCACCACTCCTATAGCCAAGCGACCCTACAAGATGTCGCCGCATGAACTCCTTGAGCTCAAGGAGGAAATCGACAAATCTCTTCAAGTGGTTTCATTCGCCAAGTTGTTCTCCTTGGGGAGCACCTTCTCTTTGTCAAGAAGAAGGATGGGACAAACCGATTGGTCCAAGACTACCGCCCCATAAACCAAGCTACCATTCGTAATAAGTATCCTCTTCCTGATCAATGATCCGATGATCAACTGGCTGGTTCATCGCTGTTCTCTAAACTCGACTTGAGGTTGGGTTACCACCAGATCCGTGTTCGTGAGGAGGATATCCCAAAGACCGCATTCGTGACTCGTTATGGTTCATACGAGTACACCGCCATGTCTTTCGCTTAACCAATGCTCCAGCCACCTTCTCTCGCCTCGATGAACTATATATTCATGGATTACCTCGACAAGTTCGTCGTGGTTTATCCGGATGATATCCTGATATTTTCCAAGAATGAAGAAGAACATGTTGAACATCTTCGCCTTGTGCCGAAAAGCTACGAGAGCATCAACTTTATGCCAAGTTCTCCAAATGTGAATTCGCTTCCAAGTAACCTATCTTGGGCATGTCATCTCTAAGGATGGTATTGCCGCCAACCCCGAACGAGTTCAGCTATTCTCGATTGACTCCTCCAAGAATGTCATAAGTCGAAGTTTTCTCGGTCTCGCCACTATTGCCGCCGATTCGCCGAGAACTTCTCCAAGATTGCCAGCCTCCGACTAACCTGCTGTATAAGGGCGCCAAGTTCCAATGGATGATAAATGTCGAAAGTTTCCAGCACTCAAAGACAAGTTGACTTCTGCCCCAAGATTAGCTCCTCCCGATACTAAGAAGGACTTCACATTTATCGCGACGCTTCCCGCCAAGGATTAGGCTGTGTCCTAATGCAAGAGCGCAAAGTGGTTGCTTATGCCTCTCGACAATTACGCCTCACGAAGAGAACTACCCAGTTCACGACTTCGAACTTGTTGCTGTCATTCATGCATCAAGCAAGGGCGACATTACCTTCTCGGTAATCGCTATAGATCTTCACCGACCACCAAAGTCTGAAGTATCTGCTTACTCAGCCAGACCTGAACCTCCGCCACAGAGATGGATGGAGACTGCTGCACTTTGATTTGGGTATTTCCTATACACCGTGCAAGGCTAATGTAATGGCTGATGCCTTGAGCCGCAAGTCTTATCGCAACCACCTCCAGTGTTCACAAAGTTCAGCCTCACTGCTGAAGAGTTCGTAAAGCTGAACCTCCATATTGTTCCTCCGGTGCACTCGCCCCTCCTCCGGAGCTTCGCAAGATGAACCTCCATGTTGTTTCCAGGGTTCTTCAATACCTCGGTTGTGAAACCAGATCTTGTGGACACCATCAAATGGATACAGTAAATGTGACGATGAAGTCGAGAGGATTAAACGTTATCTCGCAGAAGGAAAGCCCTCATTCTTCATCAGGATGACGCAGCACCCTATTCTTCAAAGGTCGCCTAGTGGTACCGAGTAAGAGGGAAAACCTGAATCGACTCAAAGGTTATGAAAGAAGCTCATGATACGCCTTTGTCTATTCATCCCGTAGCACCAAGATGTACCAAGACATTCGCCGAGATTCCGTGGTCTAATATGAAGCGAGACATTGCTCGTTATGTTGCAGAATGTGACGCTTGTCGTCAGATCAAAGCGTAACATCAAAGGCCTGCCGGAACTCGCAACCTATCTCTATTCCTGAATGGAAATGGGACCATGTTGAAATGGACTTCGCCACCGGATTTCCAAGTCGCAGAAAGGTAATGATGCTATTCTTGTCGCCATTGACCGCTTTCTAAAGTTGCACATTTTCCGGCGGTCAAAGAAACGATCATCGCTAGTCAGCTTGCAACTCTCTATATGTCCGTAATTGTTTCACTTCACGGTATTCCACCGTTATCGCCGGACCGTGGCAGCTTATTCACTTCAAGATTCGGCAAGTTTTCAAGAAGCTATGGGGACTCACTTATCTTTCAAGATCGCTTTCATCCGCAAATACAAGGGCAAGTTGAACGTGTCAACCAAGTTCTCAAGACATGCTTCGAGCTTGTGTTATTTCCTTCGCAAGAAATGGAGGAATCTCTCCGATGCTGAGTTCTCTTATAATAATAGCTATCAAGCTAGTCTCAAGATGGCCCCTTCAAGTGTTATATGGACGAAAGTGCCGAACCCTCCGAACTGGTCGAAATCGGGAACGCCCACTCTTCGTCCGGATATTATCCAACATGCCAAGAACAAGTCCGCATTATTCGCGAGAATCTCAAGACTGCTCACCACGCTAAAAGAGTAATTATGACCGCTATCATAAAGACATGGTCTATCAACTCGCGAAAAGGCCTATCTTCGCTACACCAATGAAGGGTGCTCACCGCCGGATCAAGGGCAAGCTAGCTCTCGCTATATTGGCCCATTCACTATTCTCGAAAGGCGGAAAAGTGGCATATCAACTCGAGCTTCCGTCAACCTTTCTCAGTGTTCACGATGTGTTCCACGTGTCACAACTCCGACGCCGCTTCAAGGACCCAATCCGAGCAAAGGACCATGAAGTGCTCGAATTGCAACAGACCTCTCCTATAAAGAGCATCCGTCCGCATTCTCGACTGCTGAACGCCGCACACGCCGGAAGGCGATCAAGTTCCTCAAAGTCCAAAGGGTCGAATCACTCAAGACGGCCACCGGGAACGCGAGGATCGCCTTCGTGATGAATACCCCAGACTCTTTCCTTCTACCTCCTAAATCTCGGACGAGATTTCTTGTAGTGGAGGAGATTTGTAACGCCTGGATAATCATGCTACAAGAACTCACGCTGATGGTGCCACGCCACCTCCACATCGTAGTTAATCACGTTAATTCAAAACTGTTTCAAATTCAAATTCAAATGTATGATAGCAATAAAAGTTTTCAAAAATTAAAACTAAAATGTTCGTGGTTGTCAAATATTACAAAGTTAATTATGGTGCAACAAACCCATTTTTATATAATGCCTAAATATGCTTAAATGAATTAAAACAGAAAAGAAAATAAAAAAAAAGAAAGAAAATACAAAAGAGAAACAAAACAAAAGGGGGAGAAGCCCTCGCTGAGCTGCCCACCGGCCATCGGGCCAACCAGCCGCCTGTGCCCACCCCCACCCTCTCCTTATCCCCACACCCCGCAAACCCTAGCCCACTCACGCACTCCACACCCCACTCCTCATTGATCTCGATCGGGCAACCGTGCCTCGACCCCATCGACGCCTCGCCGAACCTCCACCCCGACGCCGCCGCCTCACCTCCTCCTGTGCCCCCACTGACCGATCGGGAGGGGCTGAACCCGCGCTGCCTAACGCCCCGACGCCGGGCGCCCATCCTCGCGCTTTTGCTGCTGCCGCCGGACGGCCGCCGCCGCCTTCCTCGACGGACCTCATCGACCTCCCCGAGCCTCTCGCTTAGTCCCTACGACCCGTCAGGAGCCCCGCCTTCCTCTTCCCCACGACGCTGCCATCATGACCGCCGCGGCCCCGCAATCTCCACGCCGGCCTGCCGCTGCGCTGCTTCGCGCCACCACGCACCCCACGCGCGCCTCCCCTCGCTAGGCGCCGCCGCTGGCCTCGCGCCTCGTGTTGGTTCGCTGGCGCCGCGCCGCTGCTGCCGCCTCACCCGCTCGCTGCCGGGTGGCCTCCCACTGGCCCCGCCTCCCGGGGCATCTCGACCTCGTGCCTTGGCGCCCGTCTCGCCTTCTCTCCTCCCTGTGGCTCCCGCCATCACGCCATCAGGCCTGCCTCGCCATGGCCTCGGCTAGTCACGGCCAAGGCTCCCTCACTGGCCGGTGCCCAGCGGCCTCGTCTCCGCCTTACACGGCAAGAGCTCGCCTGGTGCGCCGGGACGGTGCCTGTCACGCCTGCTAGGGCTCCCCGTGAGCTATCGACCTGGGGCCCCACCCCGTAACGCTTTTAAAAAAAAAAAAGAAAAGAAAAGGAATTAAAATAAATAAATAAATAAATATATTAAATAAATAAATAAACAATAACTAAAATAATTAAAATATTAATTAATTAATTAATTAAGTAATTAATTGTTAATTAATCTCATTAGATTAACCTAATCACTAATTAAATTAACTAACTGTAATTAAACTAAACATAGAATGACAGTGGATCTCATCGACCCACACGTCAGTTGACCAGGTCAATGGTCAACATTGACCGCCGACATCACTCCTAATGTCATGCCGACGTCAAGATTTATTATTCTTCGATAATGTTGATTAAATAATTAATTAAATTCCGTAAATTAATAAAATCTTTAATAAACTATATCTTTTAATCCGTAACTCGGATTAAAATATTTTCAACATGAAAGTTGCTCGTAACAACGAGGCGAATCCGATACGCAGTCCGCTCATCCGCCACACACCCCTAACCTATCGAACTCGCAACTTTCCTCCGCCCTTCCGCTCAAAACACGTAAACACCGGGATATTTTCCTGATGTTTCTTAACCGTACCACCTCATACCACGTTAGGGCACACCTAGCATCGTTATTTGTCATGTCATGCATCGATATGCATCTGCTTACATGGTATTCATTGTTTCTTCCCTCTTCTCTCCTAGACTACGAGACCGACATCGCCGCCGCCTAGTTCGACCACGGAGTCGACGAATTCTCTCTTGCCAGAGCAACCAGCAAGCCCCCTTGATCACCAGATATCGCCTATTCTACTCTATATTGCTTGCATTAGAGTAGTGTAGCATGTTATCGCTTTCTCGTTATACCTATCCCGATGCATAGCCCGCCCTTGTTACTATCAAGAAGTTATTTTTACCCGCAATCCTATATGCTTAGTATAGGATGCTAGTATTTTCATCTGTGGCCCTACATTCTTGTCCGTCTCGCCGTTATATTATCGGGCCGTGATCACCGGGAGGTGATCACGGTATATGTTGTATACTTTATACATGATACATGTGGAGACTAAAGTCGGGTCGGCCGGTGGAGCACCCGCGAGTGGATCTTTGTGGCGAGCGACAGGCAGGTTGAGACCGCTTAGAGAGAGGTGGGCTCTGGCCTGCTCGGGCGCTCATGGATACTTAACACGCTTACCGAGATCTTGGTATTTGATTTGAGTTGGCTACGAGCCTATACGCACTCAACCAACCACGGGAAAGATATGGGCACTCGCGCCGTGGTATCACCGGCACTTCGTGACGCCAACGATCGAAAGTGGCGCTACCGGATTGGAACGTAAGCCGCTTCTTGTATTAAGGGGCTAGTTCGCTTCCCGCCACAGACGCGAACGCAGGTGTGCTCAGGCGATGGGCCTGCACTTCGCTTTAGGTTTAGACCGCGTGCGGGCCTCTCCGCTGAGCCTAGGTGGGCTGCGACGTGTTGATCTTCCGCTGCCGGGCATGACCCAGAAAGTGTGTCCGCCAAATGGGATCAAGCGGTTGGGTAAGTTGGTGCACCGCAAGGAAGTTAATCTATTCAATAGCCGTGATCTTCGGTAACAGGACGACTTGGAGTTGTACATTGACCTTATGACAACTAGAACCGGATACTTAATAAAACACACCCTTCCAAGTGCCGACACAACCGGTGGTCGCCTCTCTCGTGGATACGAGGAGGGATCGCCGGTAGGATTATTGCTATGTGATGTTACTTGGAGGACTTCAACCTACCTCTTCTACTTGTTGCAAGACGGAGGTGACCGTGGTTTAGTCTTCGATAAGACTAGCTATCCCTCTTATTCTCGCATTCTCGCAGCTCACCCACCGATATGGCCCTTTACACATATATCCATGCATATGTAGTGTAGCTCCTTGTTTAAAGTACTTTGGATGAGTACTCACGGCTGCATTGTTTCCCACTTTTCCCTATCTCTACTCGATTGCTGCAACTGCACGATGGAGCCTCAGGAGCGACGCCACCGCCGGTGACGACTTACTACATCGGAGGTGCCTACTACTACGCAGCCCGCCGACGATTTACCACCAGAGTAGTTTAGAGGATCCTGTGCAGGAGGCCCGCGCTTCTTTCGATCTATATCCCAGCTTGTGCTAGCCTTCTTAAGGCAAACTTGTTTAACTTATGTCCGTGATCAGATATTGTTGTTTCCACGACTCGCCTATGATCGAAAGCACTTGTATTCGAGCCCTCGAGGCCCCCGCTTGTATTATGATGCTTGTATGACTTATTTATGTTTTAGAGTTGTGTTGTGATATCTTCCCGTGAGTCTCTGATCTTGATCGCATACATTTATGTATGACTAGTGTACGATTGAATCGGGGCGCTACATGTACGAAAACTGTTAGCGTAAGAACATTTGTTCTCAAGGGACCATGTAATCTTGCAACTATACCGCATAATCGCATTGCTCTTGTGAGTACCTCTTGCCCTCGTATGACCATACCTTTCATAGCTGTTTGATTATGTAGCATCGCTGCACATGTTAGCCTCGTAATCGTCCATTTGGTGGACATTATAAGATCCGTATGGACTCTTACATAAATTTAGAATCAACCCAATGCTTTTGAAGAGGTTTAGCTCTGCAGTCTACTTGTAAGGACTGAACGTGGTCTATCACTGTACTTACATTAACAGCTACTCCCTCGGTCCCATAATATAAGAAATATAAGAACCTTTTGTACAATACACCAGTGTTCAAAACACTCTTGTATTATGGGAAGAGGGATTGGTTCATTTTGTAGCATTCTGCATCTTATCTCCCTCACCCACCATTTACTAAAAAGATCAGATCTATATTTAATCTTACCAACAAGTAGAATACATGACAATGCCAAGGTATGTAGCCCATTGCTCTTGTCAGTACATTTTGTCCTGTAACGCTTGTACTTCCAGAGATTGGTAGTTGATTATGTAGCATCAATCTGCATCTTATCTTCATTATCCTCTATCCCTTCTAGTATTATCACATCTATAATTACTCTCTACAAAATGTAGAGTATGTGCAATGCTTATGAAGAAGATTCTGTGTTGAAATTCTTGAGTTATCCTTCCTTGACATGGAGAAGGGCATTATAAAGCCGTGTCAACTGTTAATGTAAGTCATCCTTCTAAAGCATTTATCCTCAACTGTTGTTTAATTTGCTCATACTCCCTATCGCATCGCTGTTTAGTTTGTTGTTTCTACCAAAATGCATGTTCGTAAAAACCGTAAGTTCTAAGTTTTACTTGTAAAACCAAATTCCTTATTCATACCTTGCACATTACTTAATACTCCCTATATGTATGCTTGTTTTTGTGGATCTATAATCCAGTGTGTGGTGAAGCAGCCCACGTTTGCACCTTGTCATCTCCTGTTTTATCTTACTGATGTGGCTGATGATATGAACAACATGCCATGCACATTATCCAAAATAGATACAATGATTTTCTTTGCCCTTCATCTATGCTTGTTATGTTGACATGGTAATCCAAAGAGTGTGGTGAAGCTCCTCAGATATGAACAATGCAAAATTATGCTATTGATATTTTGAACTTACTCTTTATTTTCTAATTTGAAATTGATAGAATTGATGAACGGTTATCATCTTTGTTTATACACGCAAAACCTATCATTTCTCTCGCTTTGTTTCAGGTGATATGCCCGATGGCATGCACAAGTCTCGTCAAGGTCAGAGACAAACCCAAGATATATTGCAAAGAAGAAGGCAAAACATCTTGAAGATAGCGAGACAACCCCAAAGTCTTGTCTTGATGCAAAGTTCAAGTTACTTGAGACTAACAATGACAAGCTCACGTAATTCGTTGTCTCAATCAGTTCAACTTCTTCACCCCAAGTTCTAGCAGTAAAGGCATTCTCAGAACTCAACTTCGACTTGAAGTCCTATCTCTTAGAAAGATTATGAGAACACCAATGAGAACCTCATCGCTAAACAGCTACACTGAAGCTATGACCGACATGCTAGGCCGGTCTCACAGCCTTTTGCTCAAGAATTTTCATGCAGTTCCTCTCAAGGCTAACCTTTCTTGAACTGTCTTGGAAGTGGTCTCGTTCAAGATATTTTGTTACGCCGCAATGGTGCCCGCTTTTGTAATCGCTTTTCTTTGCGCTTTATGATCACCGTATGCTAACTTCGATGCCCGTGGATGTAATATACCTTAAATCCTTTATTGTATAGTGTAGGTTTATTCTAGTTACTATGTCGTAATTTCTTTATTGTATGGAGTAGGTTTGTTCTTAATTCCTACTAGTTATCGCCATCATTCGCTATTTGAAAAAATCAGATGTAGTCGATCGACCAAACATTCGACTTAACGGGCCAGGTTTTTAGCGGACACAATTGGGCCACCTGTGTCTTTCTTGGGACCGAATGATTGGGGCCTTCACACATTGCGCCAGCCCAAACTTACACCGCCTATATTTTAGTTGGGCCTTTGTCTAACCAAGCTTAGTTTGGCCTCAGTAGCTGCCAATATTAACAGTTGAATATCAGATCGGCTCATTACGGCCGAGATGAAACCACAGCCTTTAGCATGCCAAAATGCATGTTGGGCCTCAATTTTCACTAGTCGTCGACGGGCCTTCAAAGAGGCCGAAATGTAGACCGGCTGTTTTGGGCCCAGCTAGCTCACGGGCCGTTACTGTGCTGAAACATATCTCGGCCTTAGTTGGCCCATCGATATCATGGGCCTTAAGAAGCCGAAAGCTTAGCACAGCATCAACGGGTCAATTACGCGACAAAGCCATTAACAGCCCAAAGTCACGCTGGGCTTAATCGCTGCCACCTTTAGCACAAAGCCGTTAGTGGGCCCGATGTCCCGTCAGACCATATATGGCCCATGGGCAACACGGACCATTCCCGTGCGTAAAGTCACACTGGTTGAAATGGGCCCATGTTCACATCAGCCTCTAACAGCCGAAAGTCATTGGGCTGTAGTTGGGTCCAAATATTCGATTTAACAATTAACGGGCCAGATCCGCTTCGTCATAAATGGGCCCAAATATTGGGCTAACAATTAACGGGCCAAATCGCTTCGTCAGAATGGGCCCAAATATTGGGCTAACAATTAATGGGCCAGATCTGCTTCGGGCCGAATGGGCCTTTATTAAGGTGCCGTTATTGGGCTGGCCCACTAGTAGCTGATTAAGTTTTATGGGCCTTTGACCGGGCCGCCTTTTTAACCTATATGGGCCTCATGGGCCCAGCCACGCGTCGACGATCATAGGCATGTCTCCTCCAATGGACGGGTGACATCCGCCCATCGACAAGTCGACAGTGTTCCTTCGCCAATCGAATTTTACACGGAAATTTCCCATTGGTCGTGGCTGTTAACAGGTTATCGGATCCAAAATCCGACCCGATAGCTTAACGGCGTCTCTACATGTGGATGCCACGGTCGGTCACCCTTGACGAAAGCACTTATGTGACGCGCGATTTATCATCATGGAAGTGGACACTGTTACGCCTAAGATGCGACCCTATCCTAAAGGAACTCAAGGTCCCACTAAGGATAGAAGCGCATCTTGAAGACGCTGCAAGGTGGATATCATTACATCAACATTACATAATAGTGAGGATACATACATAAGGCATACAATGCCACACCTAATACAACATCACATCATACACTGCATCAACATCCCACTACGGATGAAACATAAACAAGCTCAAACGACATCCACTGCTAGCCCAAAGGCCGACCGAACCTATCCCCTAATCAAGAAGCGTAAGAAGAACTCCAAAACAAGCAAACATCGCCTCACGCCATGATCATCGCAAAACCTGTACTCAAGAATCGGTGGTGTAGTAATCAGAGCCACGAGGACTCAAAGAATCCCATTACCACGGGTATCAAGACTAGCAAAGCTTAATGGGAAAGGAAGGGGTAAAGTGGTGAGGTTGCAGCAGCGACTAAGCATATATGGTGGCTAACATACGCAAATGAGAGCGAGAAGAGAAACAAAGGAACGGTCGTCAACTAGTAATGATCAAGAAGTGATCCTGAACTCCTACTTACGCCAGTGCATAACCCGTAAACCGTGTTCTCCTCTCGATCAACCCCAAAAGAGACACTCACTTACGCATTACACGGTTGGTGTATTTTAGAAGAGTTTGCTTCAAGTTTACTACAACCGATATTAACAAATTCCCATCTCGCCACATAACCGCTGCACGGCTCTCGAAAGTTTATACCCAAGCAGGGTGTCCCAACTTAGCCCATGATAAGCTCTCGATCAACGAAGGATATTCCTTCTCCCTGAAAGACCCGATCAGCCTCGAATCCTGCCACAAGACATTTCGACAGAATAAAACAAGACCAGAAGACCTCCCGGCGTGTCGACACCTCGATAGTAGCCACAGATCTCGCCTCGTGCCACGACCGGATGAACACTACGACGGCAACCGACGATACCCCTGTTGCCTAGGGCGGCACCGCAAGTGGCTCGTTTAGACCAACACTTAGACAAGCATTGGCCCGGGGCTAAATGAAGATGACCTTGAGAGCGCGACCCCAAGGGAAAAGATAATAGGTCGTGCAAATGGTAAAACCAATGTTGGGCCTTGCCGAAAAGTCTTATTCAAAGCGAATCGTCAAGGGGGTCCCATAAATCACCCGACCGCTGTTAGGGACGCAAAAACCGGGAACATAATACCGATATGACGGAAACTAGGGCGGCAAGAGTGGAACAAAACACTGCATAAGGCCGAGCCTTCCACCCTTTACCAAGTATATAGATGCATTAATTAAATAAGACATATTGTGATATCCCAACAAGTAAACATGTTCCAAAGAAGGAACAACATCTCCATGTTCCAACAAGGAACAAACTTCATCTTCACCGCAACTAACAACGCTATAAGAGGGGCTGAGCAAAGCGGTAACATAGCCAAACAAAGGTTTGCTGAAGGGTGACAACGAAGTTAGAGGTTCATGGCAATTTGGGATGGCTTGAGAAATGTAATAGGTAGCGATCATAGCGATAGAACGAAGCAACTAGCATAGCAATGATAGTAATGAGATCCAAGGTGACGGTCATCTTGCCTGAAATCCCGCAAGGAAGAAGAACGAGTCCATGAAGAAGATGAAGCCATGAAGACGAACCAAGCGAGACGAACGAATCCTCACGATCGCATTTAAACAGAACTAACAAGAAGAAGCACACAACATAGTAAACACACCACACATGAACAAGGCATGATGCACAACAAGCATGATGCATGAAAAACTACATGAAGCTACTCATGGCAAGAGATGATGCAAACAAGAGCAACACATCAAGGCAAGTTTAAATGAGGCCGAAACAACACATAACAATTCCTAGAAGTCCTCAGATGCAAATTTCGAAATTGGTCCAGATCTGAATAAACCTTATGTTCAAGTTGTTAAACAGCAAGTTAAGATGCACCACGATGATCTACACGAAATTCTAGTCAAGTTACATATAAAGTTCATTAGATTTGGAGCTACGGCCTAGAAGATATGAGCAAAACAAGATAAGCATGACATTGATGCAAAATGCACCCAAACATCAAGCAAACACCTCAAAACATGGATGCAACATGATAATATGAAACTACATGCAAAATCAAGCAAGTTTCATATAAAGCACACTCAAAACGGAGCAACGGTGCAACACATACACCCTATACAAGTCATGACAACAATCTGTCCAAAACAGCAACTAGGCATATTGCAAGCACCAAAACACTATGCTACAGCATCTCAACGTAATAACAAAAGGCATGGGCATGATGTACAGGTAAAGCATGACAAAACATGAACACTGAGCTAACTCCAGAAATCACTAGAACATGCTCAAAAAGACATGGCAAGATTGCATATAATAACAGCTTTCAGATTTTAGCGTAAATAACATCAAAGTTGCAATGTTTAGAGCTATCAAACAACATGTTACAGGAACTTATCATGGCAAACAAAGGCATGGCATGAATCTACTAATTGCATAGAACAAAAGT
>JAHIAM010006417.1:0-27526 GCA_021605205.1 Aegilops longissima | reverse complement strand
GGAGGGGGCGGGGTGGGGGGCCGATGGAAAGAAGGGCGGGAGGGCAGCCCGAGCCGTCGAAGGCAGGCCGACAAGGGACGCGGATCCGGCCGCCAACTTGTCGAGCACACCGCAGCCCCACCGGGCGCGAGGCGGCCGCCCGAGGTCGTCGCGGGATGTTGACGGAGCGAGGTCAGATCTGCCCGCCGCCTTTCGGGTCGTGGCAACCGCGGCCGCCCCTCGGCGGCGGCGACGGAAGGCGGGGTGCCTACTAGCGGCAGCGTGGTTCCCTTCGCCAGAGGAGGCGGCGAGGGGCGGCTTCGTCGGGCAGCACCTACTGATGTGATGTATCAGAGATCGCAGAAGGACGCGTCACTCGAAGCTATGAAACAAACGGCTTCCATTTATGTTTGCTCGCTTGCCGATCGAAGCAGCTCTGGACTTCATGCTCAGGGAATAATACAACCTGCCAGTGCAAAGTCACAAAGATAAGTTCTGAATTATACCCCTCAGGTTCAGCATTGTAATACTTGTTCTTAAAAACAGCATCTCAGGTGAAAAGTGCCAAATTAGCCATACTCGATGGAGTTCTCTTCTCCCTCTGCTCTCCCTCTCCTGGGCGGCCAGCCCAGCAGCCCTCCCTGTCGCGCGTCCCTGTCTCGTGCGGTTCCCTCTCCCTCTCTCCCGAGGTCTCCTCCGGGCTCCTGCCCGGCCGAGTCCCACCCTGAAGGAAATATGCCCTAGAGGCAATAATAAAGTTATTATTTATTTCCTTACATATCATGATAAATGTTTATTATTCATGCTAGAATTGTATTAACCGGAAACTTGATACATGTGTGAATACATAGACAAACAGAGTGTCACTAGTATGCCTCTACTTGACTAGCTTGTTAATCAAAGATGGTTAAGTTTCGAACCATAGACAAAGGAGTTGTCATTTGATTAACAAGGTCACATCATTAGTAGAATGATCTGATTGACATGACCCATTCCATTAGCTTAGCACTGATCGTTTAGTATGTTGCTATTGCTTTTATCCATGACTTATACATGTTCCTTTGACTATGAGATTATGCAACTCCGTTTACCGTAGGAACACTTTGTGTGCTACCAAACGTCACTAGGCGAATCGGGTGATTATAAAGGTGCTCTCAGTGTGTCTCCGAAAGTATTTGTTGGGTTGGCGTATCTCGAGATTAGGATTTGTCACTCCGAATGGAGAGGTATCTCGAGGCCTTCTCGTAATGCACATCATATAAGCCTTGCAAGCATTGCAACCAATGAGTTAGTTAGCAGATGATGTATTATGGAGACGAGTAAAGAGACTTGCCGTGATCGAGATTGAACTAGGTATTGGATACCGCGATCGAATCTCGCAAGTAACATACCGATGACAAAGGGACAACGTATGTTGTTATGCGGTCGACCGATAAAGATCTTCAGTAGAATATGTAGGAACCAATATGGGCATCCAGGTCCCGCTATTGGTTATTGACCGAGACGTGTCTCGGTCATGTCTACATTGTTCTCGAACCGTAGGAGTCCTGCACGCTAAGGTTACGATGGCGTGTTATTATGAGTTTATACATTTTGATGTACTGAAGGAGTTCGGAGTTCGGATGTGATCACGGACATGACGAGAGTCTCGAAATGGTCGAGGCGTAAAGATTGATATATTGAAGCCTATGTTTGGACATCGGAATGGTTCGAGTGAAATCGAAATTTACGGATCAAGCGGAGGTTACCGGAACCCCGGAGCTTAATGGGCCACATGGGCCCTAGTGGAAAAGGAGGAAGGTTTGGGCCTAAGTGGCGCATGCCTCTCCCCCTTCCCTAGTCCTAGTAGGACTAGGAGAAGGGCGACCCTCTCTCTCTCTTCCCTCAGGAAACCTAGTTGGACTAGGATTGGGAGGAATCCTACTCCGGTGGGAGTAGGACTCCTGCGCGCCCTTTGTGGCCGGGCCCCTCCCTTGCTCCTTTATATACTGAGGGCAGGGGCACCCCATGGACACACAAGTTGATCCTTGAGATCGTTCCTTAGCCAGTGTCGGTGCCCCTTCCACCAAATTCCACCTCGGTCGTGCCGTTCACGATGCTTAAGCGAAGCCTTCTTGCGTAACACATCAAGATCGTCACCACACCGTCGGTCTTGATGAAACTCTTCTCCGACGCTTTCTGGATCGAAGCCGGAGAACGTCATCGAGCTGAGCGTGTGCTAAGAACTCGGAGGTGCGATACGGTCTTGGATCGGTTGGATCGCGAGGAGAACGACGACTACTTCCTCTACGCTTCGCTTCGGGTCTACAAAGTGCGTAGACAACACTCTCCCTCTGTTGCTATGCATCACCATGATCTTGCGTGTGCGTGGGAAATTTTTAAATTACTACGTTCCCCAACAGGGCATCCGAGCCTTGGTTTTATGGTTTGATGTTTTGCACGAGTAGAACACAAGTGAGTTGTGGCGATACAAGTCATACTACCTACCAGCATGTCATACTTTGGTTCGGCGGTATTGTTGGGCGAGACGATCCGGACCAACCTTACGCTAGCGCTTCACGAGACCGGTTCCTCGGCGTGCTTATGCACATAGATGGCTTCGGAAGACTGTCTCTCCAACTTTGGTTGAACCAAGTGTGACTACGCCCGGTCCTTGAGAAGGTTAAAACGGAGTCTATTTGACGAAGTATCGTTGTGGTTTTGATGCGTAGGTGAGATTGGTTCTTGCTTCAGCCCGTAGCAGCCACGTAAAATTTGCAACAAACAAAGTAGAGGACGTCTAACTTGTTTTTGCGGGCATGTTATGATGTGATATGGTCAAGACATGATGCTAAATTTTATTGTATGAGATGATCATGTTTTGTAACCGAAGTTATCGGCAATGGCGGAGCCATATGGTTGTCGCTTTATTGTATGCAATGCAATCGCTGTAATGCTTTACTTTATCACTAAGCGGTAGCGATAATCGTAGAAGCATAAGATTGGCGAGCGACAACGATGCTACGATTGAGATCAAGGTGTGGCCCGGTGGCGATGGTGATCATGATGGTGCTGCGAGGATGGAGATCACAAGCACAAGATGATGATGGCCATATCATATCACTTATATTGATTGCATGTGATGTTTATCTTTTATACATCTTATCTTGCTTTGATTGACGGTAGCATTATAAGATGATATCTCACTAAATTATCATAGTAAAAGTGTTTATCACGAGTATGCACCGTTGCTGAAAGTTCTTCGTCTTGAGACACCGCGTGATGATCGGGTGTGATAGGCTCTCACGTTCAAATACTGCTTGAATTTAATGATTGCACCTTGGAATACTCAGGTTTAACTTGCGAGCCTTGCATATAACGATATGGCCTCGGAACACGGAGCCGAAAGGTCGGCGTGAATCATATAGTAGATATGATCAACATATTGATGTTCACCATTGAAACTACTCCATCTCCGTGATGATGGGACATGGTTTGGTTGATTTGGATCACGTGATCACTTAGAGGATTAGAGATGTCTATCTAAGTGGGAGTTCTAAAGTAATATGATTAATTGAACTTAAATTTATCATGAACTTAGTCACGATAGTATCTTGCTTGTTTATGTTGATTGTAGATAGATGGCTCGTGCTATTGTTAGTTGAATTTTAATGCGTTCCTTGAGAAAGTAAAGTTGAAAGATGATGGTAGCAATTACACGGATTGGAATTAAAGTAACTTGAGATTATCATTCTTGCCTGCACGGAAAGAGTTAAATCCTGGATGCACCGCTAGGTGCAGACCTCTTCTTTGGAGCAACACCAGATGTTATGAGCGTCTACGGCAGAGCAAAAGCGATGACTACTCTATAGTTCAGTGTGCCATGCTTTACGGCTTAGAATCGGGACTTCAGCGTCGGTTTGAGAACCATGGAGCATATGAGATGTTCCAGGAGTTGAAGTTAATATTCCAACATAATGCCGGATTAGAGATATGAAGTCTCAATAAATTCTATAGCTGCAAGATGGAGGAGAATGGAGTGCATCGGTGAACACATACTCAAAATATGCAGGTATTATAATCACTTAAGTCAGCTGGGAGTTAATCTTCGGATGATTGTGTCGTTACAGAAATTCTTGATCAACGCCACCAAGCTACAAAGGCTTCGTGATGGACTATAATATGCAAGGGTTAGTTAAGACTATGCGAGGCTCTTACATAATCTTTGAAAGCTGCGGAAGTAGAAATCAGAAGGAGCATCAAGTGTTGATGGTCGATAAGACCACTAGTTTCAAGAAGAAGAAGCAAAGGAAAGAAGAGGGAACTTCAAAAAGAGCGGCAAGCAAGTTGCTGCTCAGAGAAAGCCAAATCTGGACCTAAGCACGAAGCGAGTTGCTTCTCAGCAGCGACTAGTCCTTTGGAAGCGGAACTGCCCCAAGTATCGTGCGGACAAGAAGGATGGCAAAGTGAACAAAGGTATATGTGATCTACTCCTCCACCTCCTCCTTCCCTTGCGGCGGTGGCGCGATGGATCAACTCCAGGTCCTCGAGTGGGGCGGTCTCCGGCCTGGCGAGTAGCGTGAGCTCTGGCGACTACTGCCGCGGATCTGGAGTATGAGGCTTCGCTCGTGCCAAGCTTCATGCCTCGCTTCGCTCACGGGTGCAGAGGCTTGATGAGGCTGATCGTCCTCGTGCCTTCTGATCTGGGCGGCGGTCCCTCCGCCTCACGTATGCAGTGCTCCGGTGGCTGCAGTCGATCCACAGGAGCGGCGGCTGAGGAGTGAGGCGGAGCTCCTGGGGGCTTCCTTGTCTCCCCTCGCTTGTCCCCGAGGTGGCGGGCAGCCGTGGCGCCCGCGATGGCTGGTGGCGGACCGTCTCGTTCGTTCCCGTGGTGCGTCGGGGGCCCGACCCGCCGCCCTTCAGCTATTCTTCTGGGCGTGGGCGATCTTGATGCTGGTATCCCTGGTGATGGTATTCTCCTCCTCCTCCCCCCTCGAGGCCACAGGCGCAATCCCCCTCATTCCCGGTCTCAACCCTACCCTCGCTTGCTTTGCGTGTCATCGTCCACAGCCATTTCCAGGTCCTGCTGTGAAAAATCCCCGTTTTGCCTCATCTCAGAGGGAGGGCGGCCACCTCCTGCAGGGGGTCAAATGCAACCGTGTCAAACCTCCTTCCTTCATTCACTATGGGATCGGCCTCCACTGGCTGTTCTTTCTTGCCCTTGATAAGGAGGTTCTGTAGTTGCTCCCAACCCCTAAGCTTTCCAATGTTGGTGTCATATACATTGCAGACAAGCGCATCTCCCCCGAGCCCTTCTTGATGAACTTGGTCGTGGGGCGATGGCGAATTGGGATTGGCAGATCCGCCCGATTATCGATTTTGAGTTTCTGCTACATTTCCCTCTAAAGAGAGCCTCCGCATGATATCCTCCTGTGCAGTTTCACGCTCCCTCTGAATCAACTTGTGGTATCGGTCAAGGCCGCCTCCAATGGATCAAAGGCCATTGCTTCTCTTCGATGTTTGGGTGCTTGTGGATAGCGTGCCTTCTAACATCGCGCGCCCTTCTGATGGCTTTTGGAGTGCTCCTAGAAACCCATTAAGGTTGATCAAGACCACGTTTATACATTCTTAGACCCGATCCGTCTTGGTCTTGTGTGTTGACCCTATCTGCATTGTTAGCTATGTTGGCGTTTTCCGGTGGCGGGTGGATTTCGGCGGGTCTGGTGGAGGGTGTTCACAACCCTGCTTCTCCTCCTCCCCTCCCCGGCCTCAAACAGCGATGACAAGTAAGGATGGTGATGGGTGCCATGATGACTCGATGCATGGCACGGATCCTCGTTTACCAGTTCCGAGTGGGATGGGATGTCCCTGAAGAACAAGATCGATGAAAGATTGTGCTCCGTGAGCGGTGAAATTGGGGTTCCTTGCCAGATTGGGTGATGGGGCTGCGACCTCTGGTGGGACGACCGAGGGCACCCAGCGTTCAGCGGCGTGTTCTAATCTTCCCTATTACCTCCTTCCATTCGCTGTCCCGTCTATCCCGTCGGCGTCCAGAAGAGGAAGAAATTGTCGGTGAAGAAGTTCTGCGAAGAGGCCAAGGCGTCTGGGGATTCAGGGCAGTCGAGGCTGGAGCTTTACCAGGCTTGGAGGTGGATTTGAGTGCGGCCTCAGAGCCATCCTCGGTGGCTACTTCCCTGGCGGGCTCCCCACATGCTGTTCGTTCCCCTATTCTCTGCTGCCATAAAGTGGTGGGTCTCCAACAGCGGCGTGTGGCTGACCGGGCTGCTTTCGGCGTCTTGTGTGCAGATCTCCCTCCCCTCGAGTTCGAGCCCTACTCCGTCTCCTTCCCTCCTTTGATTCGTCTCCTGTTAGATTAGTTTTACCTTCTCGATCTAATAGGCAGTTGTTTAAGATATTAGATGATGTTGGGATTTGTTTAGACTCCGGTTTGGGTTCCCCTTCTTCCTTACTTGATGTGATTAGAGCTACTTGAGCTAGCTTGGTGACATTGCAGAAGAAAAGGAAGGCTGAGGTTGGTGTGTCCGCCCCTACTGGTTGTGGGCGGGAAGTAGTGGGGAGGCGGCGGTGTCGAGGTCTCCCAGTTCGAGAAGCGATGGGGTGGGGAAGCCTAAACCCTGCAAGGCTCCGTGCAGGTCGAGTCTTAGAATCAAAATCTTTCCTTCAGATGAAGGCCTTATTTTGGAACATCGGAGGTTTCTGCGCTGGGGAAGGCGCAGGGACCAACTCAAAGATTTGGTGCTGATGCGCAAAAGTTGATTTTATTGGCCTTGTTGAGACCCTCAAACCCTCCTTCTCCTCAGGTGAACTTTAAATTTATTCTTTGGGATAGACAGATTCAATTGAATTACGTGGCCTCTGTTGGTCGGTCGGGTGGCTTTCTTACGGGCACCAATAATGATATATTTGATTTTGTAGCTTTTGATCATGGTAGAGTCTTGGGCTAGTCTGGTGGTTTCCCATTGTTCCCTCAATTCTCTTCTCGAGTTCATGGTGGTTCTGGCCGACGGATCTTTCCTTTTCTTCGATTTCTTGGGCAGAGATTTATAATAAGGTTGACTCACCTGCTCCCCTCTTGATTGAGGTGATTTTAACCTGTTGAGATACCCTTACGATAAGAGCTCCGCTAATTTCTCTTGGGCTGTGGTGAGGCCTTCAATGCTTTCATCGAGGATCGGACCATTCATGAAATCCCTAGGGTTGGGGCCCGCTTCACTTGGACTAACCGTCAAGCTTCCCCATCCGCTCTGTTCTTGTGAGGTTTTTCTCTGCCCTGGCTGGGATGCCCCTTTTCCCTCGGGTTTGTTCATGTACCCTGCCCATTGTGGGATCTGATCATGCTCCCTAATCCTTGGCGGTGGGTCGGGTCCAATTGGTTGCCAAAGGTTTCAATTCGATGCGTCTTGGCTCTTAGTGGAGGGTTCCCCACCATGTTGGCCGGAGAAGATCTCGGCATGTCTTTCATCTCCTCGTTGCTCTTTTGGCCCAATGGATGATTGGCATCATGTTTCCTGCCTGCATAAATTCCTCAAAGGTTGGTCTAAGAATCATTTTGCTGAGTTAAGGCATGACAAAAGCGAGGTTGGGTGCCCAAATTGGCGATCTTGATATTACGTGCGGACAGTTACGGTCTCTACGAGGCGAATGGCTGCTCCTATATGGCCTAGAAAAGGCGCTCTTGGATATTCACCGCCGGGAGGAAGTTTATTGGAAACAAAGAGCCACGATTAGCTGGACTCTTGAGGGTGATCGCCCAAACTTATTTCTTCGCCATTGCGAATGGTAGACATCGTGATATCCCTAATCGACAACCTTCCGATTGATGGTGTTGGGGTTTGGACCCTTGGTCATTCTTCGTCATGTGGTCAATTCTTCTCTAACTTGTTGGCGGCTAAACTTTGGCTGGTTTTTAAACGCTCGAACCCGGCCTCCCCTTGAGCGGTTGTCGAGCGTGATAATGATCTCCTTCTTATTCCCCCTGCGAAGAGAAATCTTTGAAACTATTTGGACCGCCAATTCTAATGCGGCTTGAGGCCTGAACTTCTCCATTCCTTTCTTTGGCATTTACGCCTCGGTTAAAGGCCTTATTAAAACAATCATCCAAGGATTTTGGCTGGGCACCGTTGACATTTCGAGGCTCGATTCGTGGTTCTCACCATTATCCCTAAAATCAAAGGTGCTGACTTGATTTGCTAATTTCGTCCCATTGCTTTAATTAACAACTTTGCTAAGATGCGTGTAAGTGCATCTAGTGCCACCTAGTTGGTTTTGGAGTATTGACGACAAATTTGGTTGAGGACTAATGTGTTTGTGAGAATTGCGAGGATAACGGTAGTGTCCCTCATTGATTGATTTACCTACGGAGATGACCCTAAAATGTATGAAGACATTGGCGATTGTGGTGGTACGAAGATATTCATATTGAGGACTATGACATGAGAAGACATGCGGTGAGACTATGGGCGAAGACTTAGATATTTCGTTGTTTCCGTTCTTCGTTGTTGAGTCATAGGAACCACCGTCTTTATTAAGTGGGGTCCAAGTGAACATAGTCGGAGAGGCTGAAGTGATGCTCAACCCAAATCCTATGTCTTGACGAAGACAATGAGAGCAAATCTTATCGAGGCTGGATAAGCAGCTTTGCTTATAGCCAAGTAAAGTTGCCGTGTGTGTTTGAAATCGACCGTTGGAACACGTGTCGGTTCCTTAATGACCAGGGTCATTCGGACATATCGGTCGGGTTGCCCGGTGGTTATAAATAGCCCACCCTACACCATAAATTGGTGGCTGCTCGAGTTAGTGCACGACTTTTGTCGTTTGAGAGCAACCCACCTCGAAGCCTTTGAGAGAGAAATCCTTGCGAGGACAAAGCCCAAACACCCAAAGCCAAAGTTAGGCATCATGAAGTCTTTTTATGCAGTGTGACACGAAGACTTATTACACTTGGGACTGTGAATCCTCGGCCGGTTAGGCGTGATCGTCCAAAAGCGTATCTATAATTTCTGCTTGCTCCATGCCTCTTTTGGGTGATATTGCTATGATATTTATACACTTCCATACACTTTTGATCATATTTGGACTAACCTATTAACTCGATTGCACCCCAATGCGGTTTACATTTCTGCTTTGTATTTGTATTTCAGTTTTCCCGTCCGTAAACTGCGGAAAAATTCAGAAAAATCCTATAAAAATCAGCATTCGGAAGCTTCCACACGGCGAGAAGTAGGCAGAGGGGCCACGAGGCCCAGGCGCCTGGCGCCCCCACTACAGCGCACGGTGGCACGCTGGGCCCCAGGCCTCGGTGATGCCCCCCCTGGCATATATTTACCTCACGTCCCAAAACCCTCGAGGGAACCCTTTTGCGATCTCATCTCTGTTCCTTGCCCTTCTTTAAGATCGGGAGCACCGGAGAACTCTTCCGGCACCCTGCGGAGGATCACCATGATGTCTACACCTTCTACTCTTGTAGACTATGTTGGGCCTCAAGCCAGAGAGGTTGTAGGACAGCAGCAATTTCCCTCAAGTGGATGGCCTAAGGTTTATCGAACTTCGAGGAAGTAGAGGTTGAAGATGGTCTCTCTCAAGCAAGCACTGCAACTAAGATACAAGAAGTCTCTTGTGTCCCCAACACACCTAATACACTTGTCGAGATGTATAGGTGCACTAGTTCATGAAGAGATGTTAAATGGCAAGTGATATGGATGGCAAAACAAAGTAATATAAATCTGTAATAAAAAGTGCAGCAAGCAAACAAGTTAGTAGCGTGAGCACAAATGGTATTGCAATGGTGGAAACAAGGCCTAGGCTTCATACTTTCACTAGTGGCAACTCCCAACAACATTAACATAATCGAATCACATGATATTTCCCATAAAACATGCAAAGGGGCCTTTTCGGAGGTCATTCCTTCAAGTGGTCGAGAAGGGCGAGAATTATGTAGGGCTACAAAAGCACACCTCAAAGTTCGTAGTTACCAATCTAAGTTTCCCAATGTCACATGACCATCCAAAGAGAGTCCCACAATCACCACAACATATCTAAAGGATAGTCAAAGAGAAGCACCAAGAGACTCTCAATCTTCAATCAACACACAAGAGAAATCACTCATGAAAATATTTTTCTAATCCATGTCCAATAGACCATTTGTCACCTTGGTCTCGGGATTATACTAGATAAAGACAGGTGAGTACATCAATCCAATACATAGAGGAAGGAAATATCATGGGATCACCCTAGATTAACATAGCCTATGATCTGGTGAAGATCACATCATGGGAGAGAATTGACCACATAGCTCTTGGTAGAAACCTCGGCCACAGGAGGAACTACTCCGCATCATGGAGGGAGGAAGCAGCGTCGATGGAGATGAATCCGAGGGCACTTCCCGTCCGGCAAGTCTTGCTACGAATTCTGGTCCCCAAGCTTGATGGCGATGGCGGCGGAGATCGAATCGCGTCTGGAGAAAAGTGTCAGAATCAGGGTTTCCTCGGCGGTGTTAAATATATGCCAAGGGGCCACCAGAGGAGGTCGGGGGCCAGGCGCCCCCAATGGCCAGGGGGGTGCAGGGCAGGCCGCCTGAGCCCTGTGGGCCCCCTCACTTACTTTGGCCATGGAAGGCTTAGGAATGCTGATTTTTATATATTTTTCGAATTTTTACGGCAGTTCACGTGATGGGAAAACCTGAAATACAAAAAAGCGAAAAGCGGCCCGCCTTTGGGGTGCACTGGAGTTAATAGGTTAGTCAAATATGATCAAAAGTGTATGGAAGTGTCTAAATATCATAGCAATATCACCCAAAGAGGCATGGAGCAAGCAGAAATTATAGATACGTTTTGGACGTATCAACATCCCCAAGCTTAATTCTTGCTGCGTCCTCGGTAAGATAATGTAAGAATAATTTCTGTGGTGACATGCTATTAACCATATAAATACTTTTCATAGTCACATGACAAAAGCTTCTTTGAGACAATGAGTGCGTAGTAATTTTGTTGCCTCACGAAAATCACAAAGAACTAAAAGTTTTACAACATGATATTGAAACATCAAAAGGATTTGTAATGAGCATGGTGTGCAATATGATAAAGTGATATCTAAGCTTGCCTTTAGTGAAGCAAAACATAAATGCAGGGGCACCTTGAGGTTTAAGTGGCGACTAGATACAATAATTTAAGAATAACGATATCACAATCATGCAAAGACAATGCTACTTTGGGACTATGCATTACACTCAGAATGGCAATCATGCTCTCAATAGTTGGTGCTTTAAAAGAAGGTGGAGACTCTCGAACTTTGGATTTTGTTGGCAAGGTTGAAAACCCGTGATCGGAAACAAAAACAAAGCATGTACGAGCTCTTGGTTTTAAAAGCAGAGGTAATAATATTTTTTAGAATATGCATATTTAGTCAGCGAATGCTAGCGAGATAACTCAATCGCTTTTAAGTCGGACAAGTTTTAGAGGCGGCTCGGAATGAGGATCATAGCATCCTCTTAATCTCCTTTGTTTATCACTGCCAAAGTTTTCGATTTCTCATGGACAAAGCGTGAAGGAGGTTCGTTTGTTGTATTATCTTTTATGAGCAGGTGCACTCAATGCAGTTCCATCTCATATTAAGGGCTTGCACATTATACATGCAATCCAGGGTAAAACTTATCCAACTTAAAAGATCATGAATTAACTACTACTTCCTCATGAGCTAAAAGCAGAGCACACAAAGAAATGCTTTTTGAATGATTTAGAGAAGGTACATGAAAGTCTTCGTTAGGAATGGCGGTAAATACCATGTATAGGAAGGTATGGTGGACTCATATGGCATAACTGGTTTAAAGGATTTTGGATGCACAAGCAGTCAGTCCGCTTATGCAGGTGGAGGTTAGCAAAAATGGGAGGCGACCAACTAAAGAGAGCAATAGCGGTCATAATCATGCAGGGCGACAAAGCAACATTGAATCGAGGCATGGTAGTTATATCGCTACTCGAAACAAAAGATCATCAAGGCTTGCCAGACTTTCTTTACGATCTTAAATATGCATGAGCATCATGCCAAGTCAATCAAAATAAATTCTCGAAGGAAGATATTACTAAACCATACCACATCATAGGCAAACAAATCATGTTGGTACTCAATAACACATTGGGAATCCCCACTATTTGAGACTAACCATGAAAACATGAACTACTAAGCACCATTATGCACGTAGCATTTTTATCATAGACATATCAACCAAGGCAACAGAAGCAAACTCTCTTAATAAGATAAGCATGATAACTAAAGAGAGTTCAAGCAACCAACTAAACAAAAGCTCTTTAAAAAGATAAGCGTGAAAACTAAAAGCTAAGCATGATAGTAGCTATTGAAAGACAAAGAACACACATAGCAAAGATAGACATGAAAATTCTATGTTATGTTCTAGGTTGAAGTGGGCGTGTTCTCTCCCACACAAAAAAGCTGAGTTCGACTCGTTATGAAAAGCTAAAAAAACTAAAAGGAAACTAAAAGCAAGCGCTCCAAGCATAGCACATAACACATGAAGTGATAAAAATATAGTGGAGCGAAGGGCAGACTGATAATGTTGATGGAGAAGGGGATGCAGGGGCATCCCCAAGCAAACGCTTGAGTCTTCTTGAATATTTCTTGGGGGTGCAGGGCATCCCCAAGCAGCGTTGACACTCCTGAATCTTTTATCATCTTCCCTGCACTTTGAGAAAACTCCTTCATACATAACTCATCATAATCTGATTAGCGAGGTTAGTACCCTTAATAAAATAATTGTTCCTTGCTGGAAATAAGGATATTCTTGAAAGTCTACTGTTTCTCAAGAATGCAAAAAGGTTTTGCAAAGAAAAAGCAAGCTCAAGGTTTGCAAAATGAAGAAAAGGCAAAACAGGACAGAATCTGTGAAAACAGAACAGCAGGTAGTAAATGACTTTTGGGTACTTCTGCAACTCCAATCAAAAACTCAGAACAGAAGCCCGAAATACAATTGTATAGAGTGCGCTGTCGAAAAAATTCAGACCAAAAGATGATCTGGTGATTTTATACAATTTTTCTATCCAAGGACAGAATCTGTTTCCTGCACAGCCCGTCACAACTTTTGAACTTTCTTGCAATCAGAGGCTATACTTGGCACAAAGTTGAAAAGCAAAGATACAATGATGATGCTACTGTAGTAACAACATCAAGACACAACAAAAGCAAAATAAAATTTTATTCATTGTGGGCTGCCTCCCAAAAGCGCTTTCTTTTATGCCTTTAAGCTAGGCATAAGACTTTAATGATGCTCTCGTAGGAATAAGAGTTGAAGAACAAAGAGCATCAAAAGCAAATACCAAACACATTTAAGCCTAACATGCTTCCTATGCATAGAATATTGCAATAGAATAATTCATTGAAGCACAAAGCAATAAGCATAGGAAGACAAAACAAGTGCAGCTTCAAAACCTTCAACATAAAGAGAGAACTTAATATTATTGAAATATCTATAAGCATATGTTCCCTTCTCATAATAATTTTCAGTGGGATCACGAATAAACTCAACAATATAAGCATCACATAAAGCATTGTTACCATGATCCATAAGCATAAAAGTATCATTACTCTTCATATAAGCAAAATCTTTCTTATTAGGAATAGTGAGAGTAAAGCAATCATAACCATCATGGTAATCATCATATTTAGGAGCATATCATAATCATAATAAATTTTATCCTCAATAGTAGGTGGACTGAAAATATCATATTCATCATTGTAATCATCATATATAGGAGGCATAGTATCATCAAGTAAATTTTCTCCTCAAAAGTTGGGGACTAAAATATCATGTTCATCAAGCGTGTCATCCCCAAGCTTAGAGCTTTCCATGTCATTAGCAATATTGATATTAAGTAAAAATATACTAATAACATCACCACCATCATGATTGTTATGCAAATAAAGTTCTAAAGGTTTTTAATTTTCTCTTGAACACATCATGTCCAAGTTCAAGGTAGAGCTTATAAAGCTCTCTCATATTTTGTTGTTTTCCATTAAGCAAAACTAGTGAAAATAAAAACAAGAAACAAAAGATTTAATTGCAAGATCTAAAGATATACCTTCAAGCACTCACTTCCCGGCAAGCGGCGCCGAAATAACTTGATGTCTACACGCTTCTACTCTTGTAGACTATGTTGGGCCTCCAAGCGCGAGAGGTTTGTAGACAGCAGCAATTTCCCTCAAGTGGATGACCTAAGGTTTATCGAACTCAGGAAATGAGAGGTTGAAGATGGTCTCTCTCAAGCAAGCCTGCAACTAAGATACAAGAAGTCTCTTGTGTCCCCAACACACCTAATACACTTGTCAGATGTATAGGTGCACTAGTTCGTGAAGAGATGTTAAATGGCAAGTGATATGGATGGCAAAACAAAGTAATATAAATCTGTAATAAAAGTGCAGCAAGCAAACAAGTGGTAAGCGTGAGCACAAATGGTATTGCAATGGTGGAAACAAGGCCTAGGCTTCATACTTTCACTAGTGGCAACTCCCAACAACATTAACATAATCGAATCACATGATATTTCCCATAAAACATGCAAAGGGGCCTTTTCGGAGGTCATTCCTTGGCGGTCAAGAGAGGACGAGAATTATGTAGGGCTACAAAGCACACCTCAAAGTTCGTAGTTCCCAATCTAAGGATTTCCCAATGTCACCATGCCCATCCAAAGAGAGTCCCACAATCACCACAACATATCTAAAGGATAGTCAAAGACAAGCACCAAGAGACTCTCAATCTTCAATCAACACACAGAGAGGAAATCACTCATGAAAATATTTTTCTAATCCATGTCCAATAGACCGGCTGTCACCTTGGTCTCGAGGATTATACTAGATAAAGACAAGTGAGTACATCAATCCAATACATAGAAAGGGAAAATATCATGGGATCACCCTAGATTAACATAGCCTATGATCTAACGAAGATCACATCATGGGAGAAGAATTGACCACATAGCTCTGGTAGAAACCTCGGCCCGAGGAGGAACTACTCCCGCATCATGGAGGGAGGAAGCAACGTCGATGGAGATGAATCCGGGGGCACTTCCCCGTCCCGGCAGGGTGCCGGCACAGGAATTATGGTCCCCCGAAGCTTGATGGCGATGGCGGCGGAGATCGGAATCGCGTCTGGAAAAAGGAGTGCAGGAATCAGGGTTTCCTCAGCGGTTGTTAAATATATGCCAAAGGGCCACGGAGGAGGTCGGGGGGGCCCAGGCCCAGCTTGACCAAGGGGGTCGTGTGGGCAGGCCGCTGGAGCCCTATGGGCCCCTCGGCCCTACTTTGGCCGCATGGAAGCTTCGGGGCGCTGATTTTTATATATTTTTCCGAATTTTTTACGGCAGTTTACGTGATGGGAAAACCTGAAATACAAAATAGCGAGAAAGCAAGGCCAGCAGGGGTGCCTGAGTTAATAGGTTAGTCAAATATGATCAAAAGTGTATGGAAGTGTATAAATATCATAGCAATATCACCCAAAAGAGGCATGGAGCAAGCAGAAATTATAGATACATTTTGGACGTATCAACATCCCAAGCTTAATTCCCTTTCGTCCTCAGTAGGTAAATGATAACAAGAATAATTTCTGTGGTGACATGCTATTAACCATATAAATACTTTTCATAGTCACATGACAAAAGCTTCTTTGAGACTTGAGTGCGTAGTAATTTTGTTGCCTCACGAGAAAATCACAAAGAACTAAAAGTTTTACAACATGATATTGAAACATCAAAAGGATTTGTAATGAGCATGGTGTGCAATATGATAAAGTGATATCTACGCTTGCTTTAGTGAAGCAAAACATAAATGCTCAGGGGCACCTTGAGGTTTAAGTGACGACTAGATACAATAATTTAAGAATAACGATATCACAATCATGCAAAAGACAATGCTACTTTGGGACTATACATTACACTCAGAATGGCAATCATGCTCTCAATAGTTGGTGCTTTAAAGAAGGTGGAGACTCTCGAACTGTGGCTTTTGTTGGCAAGGTTGAAAACCCGTAGTGGGAAACAAAAACAAAGCATGTACCAGAGCTCTTGGTTTTAAAAGCAGAGGTAATAATATTTTTTAGAATATGCATATTTAGTCAGCGAATGCTAGCGAGATAACTCAATCGCTTTTAAGTCGGACAAGTTTCGAGGAACGGCTCGGAATGAGGATCATAACATCCTCTTAATCTCCTTTGTTTATCACTGCCAAAGTTTTCGATTTCTCATGGACAAAGCGTGAAGGAGGTTAGTTTGTCGTATTATCTTTTATGAGCCGGTGCACTCAATGCCAGTTCCTTCTCATATTAAGGGCTTGCACATTATACATGCAATCCAGGGTAAAACTTATCCAACAAAAAGATCATGAATTAACTACTACTTCCTCATGAGCTAAAAGCAGTACAAAGAAATGCTTTTTGAATGATTTGAGATGGTACATGAAAGTCTTCGTTAGGAATGGCAGGTAAATACCATGTATAGGAAGGTATGGTGGACTCATATGGCATAACTGGTTTAAAGGATTTTGGATGCACAAGCAGTCATCCGCTTAAATACAGGTGGAGGTTAGCAAAAGACTGGGGCGACCAACTAAGAGAGGCAATAGCGGTCATAATCATGCAGAGCGACAAAGCAACATTGAATCGAGGCATGGTAGTTATATCGCTACTCGAAAACAAAAAAGATCATCAAGGCTTGACAGACTTTCTTTACAGTCTTAAATATGCATGAGCATCGCCAAGTCAATCAAAATAAATTCTCGAAGGAAGATATTACTAAACCATACCACATCATAGGCAAACAAATCATGTTGGTACTCCAATAACACATTGGGAATCCCCCAGCTATTTGAGACTAACCATAAGAAAACATGAACTACTAAGCACCATTATGCACGTAGCATTTTTATCATAGACATATCAACCAATGCAACAGAAGCAAACTCTCTTAATAAGATAAGCATGATAACTCAAGAGAGTTCAAACAACCAACTAAACAAAAGCTCTTTAAAAAGATAAGCATGAAAACTAAAAGCTAAGCATGATAGTAGCTATTGAAAGACAAAGAACACACATAGCAAAGATAGACATGAAAATTCTATGTTATGTTCTAGGTTGAAGTGGAGCGTGTTTCTCTCCCACACAAAGAAAGCTGAGTTCCGACTCGTTATGAAAAGCTAAAGAAAACTAAAAAGGAAACTAAAAGCAAGACGCTCCAAGCATAGCACATAACACATGAAGTGATAAAAATATAGTGGAGCGAAGACGAACTGATAATGTTGATGGAGAAGGGATGCAGGGGGCATCCCCAAGCAAACGCTTGAGTCTTCTTGAATATTTCTTGGGGGTGCAGGGGGCATCCCCAAGCAGCGTTGACACTCTGAATCTTTTATCATCTTCCCTCGCACACTTGAAAACTCCTTCATACATAACTCATCATAATCTGATTAGCGAGGTTAGTACCCTTAATAAAATAATTGTTCCTTGCTGGAAATAAGGATATTCTTGAAAGTCTACTGTTTCTCAAGAATGCAAAAGGTTTTGCAAAGAAAAAGCAAGCTCAAGGTTTGCAAAATGAAGAAAAGGCAAAACAGGACAGAATCTGTGAAAAACAGAACAGCAGGTAGTAAATGACTTTTTCGGGGTACTTCTGCAACTCCAATCAAAAAACTCAGAACAGACGCCCGAAAGACAATTGTATAGAGTACGCTTTCGAAAAAATTCAGACCAAAAAGATGATCTGGTGATTTTATACGAATTTTTCTATCCAAGGACAGAATCTGTTTCCTGCACAGCGCGTCACAACTTTTGAACTTTCTTGCAATCAGAGGCTATACTTGGCACAAAGTTGAAAAGCAAAGATACAATGATGATGCTACTGTAGTAACAACATCAAGACACAACAAAAGCAAAATAAAATTTTATTCATTGTGGGCTGCCTCCCAAAAGCGCTTTCTTTTATGCCTTTAAGCTAGGCATAAGACTTTAATGATGCTCTCGTAGGAATAAGAGTTGAAGAACAAAGAGAGCATCAAGAAGCAAATACAAACACATTTAAGCTAACATGCTTCCTATGCATAGGAATATTGCAATAGAATAATTCATTGAAGCACAAAGCAATAAGCATAGGAAGACAAAACAAGTGCAGCTTCAAAACCTTCAACATAAAGAGAGGGAACTTAATATTATTGAAATATCTATAAGCATATGTTCCTTCTCATAATAATTTTCAGTGGGATCACGAATAAACTCAACAATATAAGCATCCCATAAAGCATTGTTACCATGATCCATAAGCATAAAAGTATCATTACTCTTCATATAAGCAAAATCTTTCTTATTAGGAATAGTGAGAGTAAAGCAATCATAACCATCATGGTAATCATCATATTTAGGAGGCATATCATAATCATAATAAATTTTATCCTCAATAGTAGGTGGACTGAAAATATCATATTCATCATTGTAATCATCATATATAGGAGGCATAGTATCATCAAAGTAAATTTTCTCCTCAAAAGTTGGGGACTAAAATATCATGTTCATCAAGCGTGTCATCCCCAAGCTTAGAGCTTTCCATGTCATTAGCAATATTGATATTAAGTAAAACATACTAATAACATCACCACCATCATGATTGTTATGCAAATAAAGTTCTAAAGGTTTTTAATTTTCTCTTGAACACATCATGTCCAAGTTCAAGGTAGAGCTTATAAAGCTCTCTCATATTTTGTTGTTTTCCATTAAGCAAAACTAGTGAAAATAAAAACAAGAAACAAAAGATTTAATTGCAAGATCTAAAGATATACCTTCAAGCACTCACTTCCCGGCAATGGCGCGAAATAGCTTGATGTCTACACGCTTCTACTCTTGTAGACTATGTTGGGCCTCCAAGCGAGAGGTTTGTAGGACAGCAGCAATTTCCCTCAAGTGGATGACCTAAGGTTTATCGAACTCAGGGAAGTAGAGGTTGAAGATGGTCTCTCTCAAGCAAGCCTGCAACTAAGATACAAGAAGTCTCTTGTGTCCCCAACACACCTAATACACTTGTCAGATGTATAGGTGCACTAGTTCGGCGAAGAGATGTTAAATGGCAAGTGATATGGATGGCAAAACAAAGTAATATAAATCTGTAATAAAAGTGCAGCAAGCAAACAAGTGGTAGCGTGAGCACAAATGGTATTGCAATGGTGGAAACAAGGCCTAGGCTTCATACTTTCACTAGTGGCAACTCCCAACAACATTAACATAATCGAATCACATGATATTTCCCATAAAACATGCAAAGGGGCCTTTTGGCGGTCATTCCTTCAATGGTCGAGAGGACGAGAATTATGTAGGGCTACAAAGCACACCTCAAAGTTCGTAGTTCCCAATCTAAGGATTTCCCAATGTCACCATGACCATCCAAAGAGTCCCACAATCACCACAACATATCTAAAGGATAGTCAAAGACAAGCACCAAGAGACTCTCAATCTTCAATCAACACACAAGAGAAATCACTCATGAAAATATTTTTCTAATCCATGTCCAATAGACCGCTGTCACCTTGGTCTCGGGATTATACTAGATAAAGACAAGTGAGTACATCAATCCAATACATAGAGGAAGGAAATATCATGGGATCACCCTAGATTAACATAGCCTATGATCACAACGAAGATCACATCATGGGAGAGAGATTGACCACATAGCTCTTGGTAGAAACCTCAGCCCGGAGGAACTACTCCGCATCATGGAGGGAGGAAGCAACGTCGATGGAGATGAATCTGGGGCACTTCCCGTCCCGGCAAGTCCAGCCTGAAATTCTGGTCCCCCGAAGCTTGATGGCGATGGCGGCGGAGATCGGAATCGCGTCTGGAGAAAAGGGGTCTGGAATCAGGGTTTCCTCGACGGGTGTTAAATATATGCCAAAGGGGTCACCAGAGGAGGTCAGGGGGCGCTTCAGGCGCTGCCAAGGGGCTTGAGCAGGCTACTGGAGCCCTTGGGCCCCCTCCGTCCTACTTTGGCCGCATGGAAGCTTCCGGAACGCTGATTTTTTATATATTTTTTCCGGAATTTTTCTGGCAGTTTACGTGATGGGAAAACCTGAAATACAAAAGCAGTAAAAAGCAACTGGCACTGGGGTGCACTGAGTTAATAGGTTAGTCCAAATATGATCAAAAGTGTATGGAAGTGTATAAATATCATAGCAATATCACCCAAAAGAGGCATGGAGCAAGCAGAAATTATAGATACGTTTTGGACGTATCACACCAAGAGCCTCTCCACCGCGATGGGCGCCTCCGGATGAGTTGTAAGTAGTCTCCCTTGGACCATGGGTCCATGACCAGTAACTATGTGATGTTCTCCTCCTTCTTGTGCTTCACTAATTAGACCTCGTGAGCTACGCTACATGATCGAGGCACATATGTAATCCTTATCTTTTGCTATGTTGAGTTTCTGGGATCCGATGGATTGTGAGATTATGTTCAGATTGTGTTTGAGTAATATATTTGATTTACCTCTTTTATATTTATGTTCGTAAGTAATTCTTGCATGTTCTCCGTTGCTATTTATTGCTTTGGCGAGTAGTAGGTAGTAACTCCAGAGAGAGCGTTATGCTCGATTGTGGGTTCATGCCCCTCGATGACTAGCTAGTGATGAAACATGAGTCTAGGGGATGTGTTGTTGCCACAGGGGGAAACAACGGTGCTTGTGTGCAGGTGCAAGGATTGTTTACTTTACATAAAGTTCTTTTAATGCAGTTGTCTGTTGCTTTGAGTTTACACTATGGGTGGGGCTCGCAACTTAATACCAATGAGATGTTCGGATAGATATCTCAAGGTGGATGATTAGTAGTAGATCTGAGATGGATTTGGTCTACTTGCCTTGGCGTCTTGCCCATGCTTTGAACCTCAACCTTTCTTGCAGCATAGTTAGCATTGGTTTGCACATAATTCTGTCGGTTGCCCAGCTGTAATTTGTTTACCTCACATAGCTGTTTTATCGTCTTTTAGGAGAGACATCACTAGTGAACATCATGGGACCCCGGTCCATATTACCATCATTGATCACATCCGCTATTTACTACGCTTTTATTTACTATTTGCAGCAATACCTATCACTATTATCACTTGCGTTTGATCCTTTATAGCGACAAGGCGGAGGATTGACAACCTCTCTGTACTCGTTGGGGCAAAGTTATTTGTATCGTGTGCAGGTCCACGTTGATTGCTAATATCTGGCGCCGTTAGCAGTTGACACCTTCTTGTTGAAGCCAGGAGTCTCGGAAATCGATCCTTGGTATCTTTGCCAAGGAAAACTGCCTTCTTTGCATCTCCACCTTCCACTTGGGGTAACCAGCGAGGCGAAGCCATCAAGCAAGGTTTTACGGTGCCGTCGTGGGGACTCCACTCTTGAGATAAGGGTTGCCGCTATCTTTTACCTTTGTCTTTTAGTCTTGTTAGTTTACCTTTCATTTTTGCTTTAGTACCTTTTATTGAAAATCACAAAAAAGTTATCTCATTCTTTAGTTGTCATTATGTCGGGTCCTTTTGTCTTTGGCGAGGCAGAAGTTCTCACCTTTGAACAAAGAGGTGGGGAAAGTCTAAAAGATGCTTGGTATAGAATTAATGATTCTCAAAAAAGAGCCATCAAGAAGCAATCTACTACTATCCTGCTTAGAAATTTTTATGTTGGAATTACTTCTTGGAATAGGTTTATTCTAGAATCACTGCTATCAATGGAATTTCCTAGAGGCCCCAGTTTGGGAGTCTCTTAGTATTATTGAAAAATCTTGTTGGGAATCCCCTGTTGTTAGCATTCAAGAGGACATCACCCTAGCTCACATTATGAAAAAACTTGAAAAGATAGAGCTAGAGATGCCAAACATTAATAAGATAAGCGAGTTGGATACGTAAGATCCAAGGGAATTTGATAGGCTTGATAGCTCCATGCATAAAATTTTCAAAACTTTGGAGACCATCAAATCCCATGACTTGGACTCTTCTAGGATAAACAAAATTGAGGAAATCTTTGATACTCTAGGAACCACTTTCTCCTCAATCAAAACCCGAAAGGTAGAAACTCCGGCAAAGAAGGAGCCTAAGTTCGTTTACGTTCCAAAGGCTCCCCGCTCTAAAAGAAATCCATCTATTGCCAAAGGGGTTGAAACTGTAAAGACTTTGGAAGAAACACCTCTCTTTGATAAATTTATAAATGAATCTTCCCTTAACTTTTTTCCTTTTGGTCTTCTTCCTAGAAGCATCTCCATGAGGCCTTTGTTTGAAAGTCCTCTTAAGATTAGTTGTACTATTGAAGAGCTTTTGATGATCTTGATGATGGTTCAATTGATACAACTTGATCTCTTTGCATTATGCCTAGCTTAAAGGCATAAAAAAAAGCGCTTTTGGAGGCAAACCCATGAATAAATTTATTTTGCTTTTGTTGTGTCTTGATGTTGTTACTACAGTAGCATCATCATTGTATCTTCTTTTCAATTTTGTGCCAAGTGTAGCCTCTGATTGCAAGAAAGTTCAAAAGTTGTGACGCTGTGCAGGAAACAGATTCTGTCCTTGGATAGAAAAATTCGTATAAAATCACCAGATCATCTTTTTGGTCTGAATTTTTTCGACAGCGTGCTCTATACAATTTTCTTTCAGGCGTCTGTTCTGAGTTTTTTGATTGGAGTTGCAGAAGTGCCCCGAAAAAGTCATTTACTACCTGCTGTTCTGTTTTTCACAGATTCTGTCCTGTTTTTTCTCTCATTTTGCAAACCTTGAGCTTGCTTTTCTTTGCAAAAACCTTTTGGAAATCTTGAGAAACAGTAGACCTTCAAGAATATTCTTATTTCCAGCAAGGAACAATTATTTTATTAAGGGTACTAACCTCGCTAATCAGATTTGATGAGTTATGTATGAAGGAGTTTTCAAGTGTGCGGGAAGATGATAAAAGATTCAAGTGTCAAAGCGCTCAAGCTTGGGGATGCCTCCATACACCCCAAGAAATATTCAAGAAGACTCAGCGTCTAATCTTGGGGATGCCCCGTGCATCCCTTCTCCATCAACATTATCAGTTCGTCCTTAGTTTCCACTATGTTTTATCACTTCACCTTATTATATTACTTTATGTGGAAGCGTCTTGCTTTTAGTTTCTTTTTTAGTTTTCTATAGCTTTTAATAACAAGTAAAACTCAACTTTCTTTATTATTGGAGAAACTACGTTTCACATCAACCTAGAACATAACATAAATGCTAATATCTATCTTTTGCTATATTATTATTTCTTTATCTTTCAATAGCTATCAATACTTGGCTCTTAGTTTTTTCCTTCTTATCTTTTAAAACTTTTGTTTAGTTGGTTTAGCGAACTCTCTTTGTTATCAACGCTTACTCTTATTAAGATAGTTTAGCCATTGCATTGGTTATGTCTATGATAAAATACCAATAACCTTAATGGTGCTTAGTAGTTCCTTTCTTATAGTTTGATCTCCAAATATGGGGAACACAATATTTAGATTGTTTATTTACCTATGATGTGGTATGGTTTGGTAATATCTTCCTTCGAGAATTTATTTTGATTGATTTGGCATGCTCACGCATATTTAAGACGTAAAGAAAGTCTGTCAAGCCTTGATGATCTTTTGTTTCGAGTAGCGATATAACTACCATGCCTGATTCAATGTTGCTTTGTCGCTCTGCATGATTATGACCATCATTGCTCTCTTAGTTGGTCGCCCCAGCCTTTTGCTAACCTCCACTGATAAGCGGACTGACGCTTGTGCATCCAAAACCTTTAAACCAGTTATGCCATATGAGTCCACCATACCTTCCTATACATGGTATTTACCGCCATTCCTAACGAAGACTTTCGTACCATCTCGAAATTATTCAAAAAGCATTTCTCTTTGTGCCTCTGTTTTAGCTCATGAGGAAGTAGTAGTTAATTCATGATCTTTTAGTTGGACAAGTTTCACCCGGCTTGTATGTATAATGTGAAACCATAATACGAGAAGGAACTGCATAGAGTGCACCCGCTCATAAAAGATAATACAACAAACCCTCCTTCACGCTTTGTTCATGAGAAATCAGAAAACTTTGGCAGTGATAAACAAAGGAGATTAAATCGGGAGCCGTTCCTCGAGACTTGTCCAGCTTGAGAAGTGATTGAGTTATCTGCTAGCATTCGTTGACGAAACATGCATATTCTAAAAAAATATTATTACCTGTGTTTTAAAACCAAGAGCTCTGTACATGCTTTGTCTTTGTTTCCGACTACGGGTTTTAACCTTGCCAACAAAAGCCACGGTTCGAGAGTCACCACCTTCTTTTAAAAAGCACCAACCATCGAGAGCATGATTGTCATTCGAGTGTAATGCATTGTCCCAAAGTAGCATTGTCTTTGCATGATTATGATATCGCTTATTCTGAAATTATTGTATCTAGTCATCACTTAAGCCTTGGAGGTGCCCCTGCATTTATGTTTTGCTTCACTAAAGGGGCAGCGAGATATCACTTTATCATATTTGCACACCATGCTCATTACAAATCTATTTGATGTTTCAAAGATCATATTGTAAAACTTTCAGTCTTTTGTGATTTTCTCGTGAGGCGACTTAATTACTACAGACCCATTGTCTCTGTAAGCTTTTGTCATGTGACTATGAAAAGTCCTTATATGGTTAATAGCATGTCACCACGAAATTATTCTTGTTATCATTTACCTACTTGAGGACGAAGAATTAAGCTTAGGGATGTTGATACGCCAAAACGTATCTATAATTTCTGCTTGCTCCATGCCTCTTTTGGGTGATATTGCTATGATATTTATACACTTCCATACACTTTTGATCATATTTGACTAACCTATTAACTCAAGGCACCCCAGTGCCGCTTTTTCATTGTTTTGTATTTCAGTTTTCCCACACGTAAACTGCCGTAAAAATTTCGAAAAATCATATAAAAATCAGCGTTCGAAGCTTCCACACGGCCAAGTAGAGCCGAGGGGCCACCAGGCCCAGCGCCTGCGCAGACGCCGCCGCCAGTGGCCTCCTGGCCCCGTGCCTCGGCGATGCCCCCTTGGCATATATTTACCTCACGTCCCAAACCTCGAGGGGAACCTTTTCACGATCTCATCTCTGTCTGCCAGCTTCCAAGATCGGTAGCACCAGGAGAACTCTTCCCAGCACCGCGAGGGGAGGATCACCACCGGAGCCTCCACCGCCATGGACGCCCCGGATGAGTTGTGAGTAGTCTCCTTGGACCATGGGTCCATGACCAGTAGCTATGTGATGTTCTCCTCCCTTCTTGTGCTTCACTAATTAGACCTCGTGAGCTGCCCTACATGATCGAGGCACATATGTAATCCTTATGCGTTGCTATGTTGAGTTTGTGGATCCGATGGATTGTGAGATTATGTTGAGATTGTGTTTGAGTAATATATTTGATTTACCTCTTTTATATTTATGTTCGTAAGTAATTCTTGCATGTTCTCCGTGCTATTTATTGTTTTGGCCGAGTAGTAGGTAGTAACTCCAAGAGGGAACGTTATGCTCGACAGGGTTCATGCCCCTCGATGACTAGCTTGAGTGATGTAAACATGAGTCTAGGGGATGTGTTGTTGCCACAAGGGGAAAACAACGGTGCTTGTGCTCATGGTGCAAGGACTGTTTACTTTACGCAAAGTTCTTTTAATGCAGTTGTCTGTTGCTTTGAGTTTACACTATGGGTGGGGCTCAACTTAATACCAAATGAGATGTTCTGGATAGATATCTCAAGGTGGATGATTAGTAGTAGATGCGATGGATTTCGGTTCATTTGCCTTGCATCGCCCATGCTTTGAACCTCAACCTTTCTTGCAGATAGTTAGCATTGGTTTGACATAATTCTGCAATTGCCCAGCTGTAATTTGTTTACCTCACATAGCTGTTTTATCGCCTTTTGGGAGAGAGACATCACTAGTGAACATCATGGGACCCCGGTCCATATTACCATCATTGATCACATCCGCTATTTACTTTACGCTTTTATTTACTATTTGCAGCAATACCTATCACTATTATCACTTATGCTTGATCCTTTGTAAACGACAAGGCCGGAGGGATTGACAACCTCTCTGTACTGCTGGGGCAAAGTTATTTGTATCCGTGTGCAGGTCCACGTTGATTGCTAATATCCGCGCCGTTAGCGCTAACACCTTCTTGTTGAAACTGGAGTCTCAGGGAAATCGATCCTTGGTATCTTTGCCAAGGAAAACTGCGCCATATCTGATCTCCACCTTCCACTTGGGGTAACCAACGAGGGCGAGAAGCCATCACGCGTTCGAGCATCCAAGAGCCATTGTGGATCGCCGTGAACGAAGTTCTGAAGGTTTGAAAGTCTACCTTGAAGACTTACCAGAGTGATTGGGCGAGGACTGTGTCCTTAGCTCAAGGGGAATAAGGTGAAGACGTGGTCTTCGAGTTGAATCTCAGCCTCCCTAACTAGATGTACAGTTGTCACAAGAATCGAACTGGTCAAACAAACTCGTGTCTTCAACAAGTGACCGGTTCTATCCTCTCCTCCTTTACTTACGCTTAGTCTTCGTGAAGTCATTGCCTACTTGTCATACCTGTTTGAC
Organism: Aegilops longissima; assembly: GCA_021605205.1. NCBI lineage: Eukaryota > Viridiplantae > Streptophyta > Magnoliopsida > Poales > Poaceae > Aegilops > Aegilops longissima. The sequence goes on along the minus strand of JAHIAM010006417.1, from coordinate 935 downwards.
TTCATTGCCTAACTACTATTGCTGTTTGGCTTCATACCATCTTCCATCCCGATCCTTACTACCTTGTCGCTATTAGTCTTCAGATTCTCACATTATTGCATACCGACTATGGCTTGCTTTGTGTAGTTTATCTTCCGCATGTATCAATAGGTTCATTTCTATTTTTGTCTTCAAACTTCCATGTTTTGAAGACTTTGATAAAATCGCCTTATTCACCCCCTCTAGTCGATAATAAGCACTTTCAATGCCACTAAGGGCATGGCCACTAGGGTGTCCCCGATAGCTCATCGGGTCATTAGCCCTTTCCACCGCTTTCATTAAAGGGAGATTCATCTTGGATGGGGTGCTGTGCTTACATGAGATAATCCATGATCTCATGGATTAAGGGACCAAGGCTGTGGTCCTTAAGCTTGATTTTGAGAAGGCTTACGACTCGGTGAGTTGGAATTTTCTTCGCAAGTCCCATCGCTAAGGGCTTTGAGGGTCCGGTGATGCACGGTTTGATGCAACTTGTTTCGTGGGCACACGCGTGGTTGTGAATGGCCAAACTAGTGATTTTTTGCTAATGGTAGGGTTCTTAGACAAGGGGACCCGTGTCCCTCCGCTTCAATTTTGTTGCGATGCTTTATCTCAGATCCTCTCTGGCGCGTTGGTGGGCATATTTCCCGTGAGCTCTCACCTTATCCCTCATGGCATTACTCATCTTCAGTATGCGGATGACACCATCATTATGGTAGAGCTCAATGAGACCAGTCTCACCAATCTGAAATTCTCGCTTTGCTTTGAAGCTCTTCGGTCTTAAAATTAACTTTTCCAAGAGCGAGGTCATTGTGGACTGGGTTTCGGATTTGGAAGCGCAACGGTGGCTCACCTTCGAACTGTTCCTTGGGTCTTATCCTCTCAAATATTTAGGAATTCCTATTTCCCTTAAGCTT